>CAIGQS010000134.1:0-25000 GCA_903798195.1 Danio kyathit
CAGGTGAGGAGGTTTAGATGATGTTTACAGCAGGTGAGGAGGTTTAGATGATGTTATAGCAGGTGGAGGAGGTTTAGATGATTGTTTACAGCAGGTGGAGGAGGTTTAGATGATGTTTACAGCAGGGGAGGAGGTCTAGATGATGTTTAGCAGGTGGAGGTTTAGATGATGTTTACAGCAGGTGGAGGAGGTCAGATGATGTTATACAGGTGGAGGAGGTTTAGATGATGTTTACAGCAGGTGGAAGGAGGTTTAGATGATGTTTACAGCAGGTGGAGGAGGTTTAGATGATGTTTACAGCAGGTGGAGGAGGTTTAGATGATGTTTACAGCAGGTGGAGGAGGTTCTAGATGATGTTTTATCAGCAGGTGGAGGAGGAGTTTAGATGATGTTTACAGCAGGTGAGGAGGTTTAGATGATGTTTACGCAGGTGGAGGGGTTTAGATGATGTTTTATAACAGGTGGGAGGAGTGTTGTAGATGATGTTTACAGCAGGTGGAGGAGGTTTAGATGATGTTTTATAACAGGTGGAGGAGGTTTAGATGATGTTTACAGCAGGTGGAGGAGGTTTAGATGATGTTTACAGCAGGTGGAGGAGGTTTAGATGATGTTTACAGCAGGTGGAGGAGGTCTAGATGATGTTTACAGCAGGTGGAGGAGGTTTAGATGATGTTTACAGCAGGTGGAGGAGGTTTAGATGATGTTTACAGCAGGTGGAGGAGGTTTAGATGATGTTTACAGCAGGTGGAGGAGGTTTAGATTATGTTTACAGCAGGTGGAGGAGGTTTAGGTGTTATCTACATCTGTTTACAAAATCAATAGCCATGTAATCCTGTAATATAACCAAATCATTTCCTCCTTAATTGTGTTCATAGACCTAATCCATTTAAACATCTTTATAAATCACAACTAATTAAATATTCAAATCTCCTAATACAAGATCAATTCATAAATCACAGAACAGAATTCATGAATATTTGAATATCTCATAACAGAACAGATCAGACTGATCTCCAATCTCCTCACAGAAATAAGTCAGCTTATAGAAAATCATCTGAACACATGAAAGTTTACACACTCACTAAAGCAGTGGTGTAGGAAAGCTGACTTTAATAACCTGCAGTTGTGAGTGTGATCAGTGTTCGCATTGATCTGAAGTTAAACTGTCCCGATAACACACACACGTCTCGCTCTTCACAAACAACACATGTGCCAATTAACCCTGCAAACTCCATCACACACTCCATTACAGACATTATGAACGCTTCTGCTTCATCTCCTCTGACTGGAGGAGCTCAGATGAAGGAGCTGTTTTCATCACACACACACACACACACACACACACACACACACACACACACACACACACACACACACCACACACACACACACACACACACACACACACACACACACACACACACCACACACACACACACACACACACACACACACACACACACACTGAATCACCGCGCTGATGATGACAGCATCAACAACAACACCACACACTTATATATGATCAAATATAGATGATCAGTAAGTCATGACACTTGATTTCATGTTGCTTTTACTGACTTGAATAGGTTTCAACTTTAAGTTATACACTCTACAAAATTAAATCCCAGTAATCTGAGTTTGTTCCAGTTTAATCACATTAGTCTTGTGAGTAGGCCCACACAGAACATTCCCCAAGTGAAGTATGAGCTCTGAGGAACACATCTGAAGATAATCTCACAACATCACGTTTTGAGGAGCGCCCAGCCCTGACATCAGCTCCTGATTGGCTCAGCTGTGCTTCACTGGGAGGACACTTCATTTGCATATAAACGTCACACTCGTGAAGGAGATCCGGGATTAATTGCTTTCCCCTAATGGAGCTCTCTTAAATAAACATACAATAAAGACACAATGCAGAGAGCAAGAGGACACAATCAGCACTATCTCAGAGCAAACATGCTAATGAAAGAGTTAAGACAGTATTGGTGTTGAATTAAGACTCCACAAACGCAGTGACGGATCCAGTGACAGTGACATCTGTGCATCTCCAGGCCGCGGTTACACTCAAATCTCATTCATTTCACACATAATTCTGCCTTTTTTGTTTTAGTAGCACTTTAAAGAGGTTTTTATTCAATATAAGTAACCCAGCAGCATGTCTAATGTAACTGACATTTAAATTGACGTCAATATTACAAGTTATTTTTCTTTCTGCACTCAAAAATATAACTTTTTCCTTCAAACTACTTATTTAAAATGAGCTGAAACAACCCAACTCTTGAGATTTCAGTGGGACAACTTAATTTTTTAATGTTCAATCCACATAAATGTGTTAAAAGTGTTAAGTTAACTTAATCGATGTTGGGACAACATTTTTTACAGTGTGTTTAACTGGTTCTAGTAACACTGTTTAACTGTGGCCTTTAAAGAAAATCTAGATATACACACTGAACTGAGCTAAACTGAACTGAACTTAATCTCTGAAAATTGAACTGACACTGTTTACATTCACTATAATCTTCCATGTGAAGCTGCTTTGACACAATCTACATTGTATAAGCGCTATACAAATAAAGATGAATTGAATTGAATATACCTATATAGGCATAGTCCAATGAAAGGAGATGAGAATATGGAAATGACTTTACAATGAGCAGTAGACATCATTGTTCTCATGTAAATTATGTAAGTGTAAAGCCCTGGTGGACAAAAGGCCAATCAGAACACAGAGCAGACTGTTGCATGACTTAAAGGCCACGCCCTCATCATTTGCATGTGCATTTACATCATCCGGAGCTGACGAGCAGCCACATCATCAGGAGATCAGCAGCCAAACACAGACTGATGTGTTGCTTGGTCAATGGTCAATATGGACCTTCTGACTGTAAGGGTATTTTATGAGGTAATAAACGAGCATATAAAACCATTTCTGAAGATTAACCTAAGCCATATACTTACTAACAAAGAATAATTTCACTTATTAACCAATGCAGTATTGGCAGATTTAGTCTAATAAAATTTGACCTGCTTTCCAAATGTAAATAACATAAACAGATTTTAATAAAACATTTCAACAAGTCTTTCATTCAATGACCAAGACAAGTTGTCATAAATCTGTCATAAACATGACTGTCATGAGGACGTTATAATGGGAATATTGATCTGATGCCTTTCTTCAAAGGTCAATTTGTAGTTAAAATGTGTTAATCCTCTGACAAATCATTTCACAGCAGGGTCATTACTATTTCATGACTATTATTGACATTTCAATGTGTAACAATGAAGTTGAGGTCAGAAATATTGGTGATGATTTTCCTACAAGTATAATGTCAGTGATGACTAAGGAGGAGTGCCCACCGAGAGGCTTTTTACACTGTTTATCTTTTATTTGTGTCATGCAATGATTTATTTTGATCACCAAAAGTTTACTGGTGTTTTTCTCTTATTCTAACTATAAATAATAAAACTAAGCAAATGATTAAATAAAAAAATCCACCAATGGAGATTAGTGTTCAGCTTAAAGTGACATGTAAAGGCTTCACTAGGGTAATTAGGGTAAAGTTAGGGTAATTAGGCAAGTCATTGTATAACAGTGGTTTGTTCTGGAGACAATCCAACACTAATATTGCTGAAGGGGCTAATAATATTGAGCTTAACATGGCTTTAAAACTATTAAAAACTGCTTTTATTCTAGCCCAAATAAAACTAATAAGACTTTCTCCAGAAGAACAAACATTAGAGGAAATACTGTGAGCAATTCCTGAATCTGTTCAACATCATCAGAAAATTCACAGGAGGGTGAATCATTCAAATTCTGTCACCTATGCCAGAAATGACCAAGATTAATAAACGACAGAAACTGCTCGCTCTACAAACGAGTGTGTTTATGACTATACATTACAAGCAGAATAATAATATAAAAAAACATCAGTGTGCAACATCAAGCAGCAGAACGAGCTTGTGTGTGTGTGTGTGTGTGTGTCTGCTCACCTGTGTGTCCTGCAGTCGTGTTCTCCAGGCTGCGCTGACGGCTGCACTGTATTTGACATCTGTGATGTAGATGTGCGCCTGCAGAACGTTCCTCAGCGTCAGTCCGGAGCTCACGGCCTCCAGAACCTTCTCTGTGTGACTGAAGCAGAGCTGAGCCTGGAGCAGCGGCGGACCGTCCAGCAGAACCATACGGCACGGGACCAGAGGGATCTGACCCGCACAGAACACGGCACCGCCAACCTGACAGACAAACAAACACATGATAAACCCCATGTGAATCTTTAAATTTAGAATAAAAGCAGTTTTTAATAGTTGTAAAGCCATGTTAAGGTCAATATTATTAGCCCCTTCAGCAATATTAGTGTTGGATTGTCTCCAGAACAAACCACTGTTATACAATGACTTGCCTAATTACCCTAACTTTACCCTAATTACCCTAGTGAAGCCTTTAAATGTCACTTTAAGCTGAACACTAGTGTCTTGAAGAATATCTAGTCTAATATTATGTGCTGTCATCATGGAGAAGAGAAAGACATCAGCTATTAGAGATGATTATTAACACTATTATGATCAGAGATGTGTTAAAGAAATCTGCTCTCCAGTAAACAGAAATTGGGGAAAACTTGACACAGACTCAGCTGTACACCAGAAATGTGCATAAATGATACAGAAAGTACATCATTTGATTACATGAATAATAATTAAACACAGCTCTATATAGTCAGACGTTCTGAGGCTAATCAATAGTTCACAATGTTTCAGCATCTCAGAACCGCATCAAAAAGTTTGAAGCTGTTTTTTGTAGCCTATTGAAGAAACATGCTGGATTCATGCCAACGCTGGAGCCTTCCATTAAACAGGTGTCATTCATTAGCATTATTAAAGCACTGGTGTTTGAACAGCAGAGCCTCAATTAAAGCTCTACACCTTCACTGTTATTTCATCACCTCCAGCTGGCGTTTCACATGAACGACGCGCAAACGTGCAGTTACAACGCATTCATAACCTGATAATGAGCTGAGAATCCACACAGAAACTCACAATCCAGCAGATAAAGATACAGAAGCACTCTCGGACACACAGCACTGCAGGTGAGGAGACCCTGTGCAGTACGAGGGGGAGAGCCATATAAGAGACCAGCAGGAGGTGCTCAACCTACGGTCTGTGTGGGTCCTAACGCCCCAGTATAGTGATGGGGACTCTATTCACCTTATTCTCCGCGTACGAGCGGGCGCAGCCATTTGAATCATTTTGGCTCGAGACTTCCGGGCTCATTCACTTCCATTCATTTTTAGACATTAAAAACAGCTCGCTTTGCTGCTTTATGTTGCAAACTGACATTTTCTTATGATATTATTCTGCTTTGTCTGTATAATCATGCAAACACTTGTTTGTAGAGCGAGTAGTTTGACCGTTTTCTGACGTTTATTATCCCTAGTCATTTCTCTCATAGGCAACTGAATCGGAAGTTCTAAAGCAATCGCAAAAACGAGAGCACTTCCGCATTGAAGAATAAGGTCAATACTGCTCAGTGAGCGCCTTCTTTTGGATGAGATATTAAACCGAGGTACTGACTCGCTGTGCTCATTAAAAATTCCAGGAAGTCATTGGTAAAAGAGTAGGGGTTTAACCCCGGCATCCTGGCTAAATCTGCCCACTGGCCTCTGTCCATCATGGCCTCCTAACCATCCCATTATTATAACTGGCTTCATCACTCTGTCTCCTCTCCACCAATCAGCTGTTGTGTGGTGTGTGGTCTGACACAATATGGCTGCCGTCATGTCATCCAGGTGGATGCTGCACACTGGTGCTGGATGAGGATGCGCCCAGAAAAGCGCTATATAAATGTAAGAAAGTATTAATATTATTATTATTAGCAGTTTTTACAGTCTAAAATACATTACACCTATGGAGAGTCCTCATACAACACCAAAACCAACGTGTGTTTTATTTTGACCCTCATGAGGACACAAACTTGTATAGTCACATGGGTTTAACCTAGGAGTTACATGGTTAAGATGGTTTACAGGGACATCCCAGAGCTGTCTCCCTTTTGAACTCTGCCCTCCACTGACTCTTTGCTCCCCTGATACACTCATAACTCAGACTCATAATCACTGCACTATTAACATTTGCACATTTAAAAATTGCACATATTCATTCATTGCACTGATTCATTTATTTGAACTGTACATACCCACTGTACATATACATTTGTAATTATGTTTATATATCTGCACACTTCTGATTATTAATAGCAACCTGTACATCTATCCATCTATTGTAAATCTCTGATCATAGCTAACACAACCTGTATATAATGTTCATAGTACATCCATTTGTAAATATCACCATAGTTTTTCTATAACTGCACTTTATAACTTATACCTGTATCCTGCACTTGCTGCTATTGCACTCCTGGTTAGACCTAAACTGCATTTCGTTTCCTTGTACTTGTACATGTGTAATGACAATAAAGTTGAATCTAATCTAATCTAATCTAATATGAGGGGTTTATGGTGTCCTCATAATTCCAAACACTTAAAAATCACATTCCAAATTGGGCACAGCTCTCCGGTGGGGGTTGAGTTTAGCATTAGGGTCATAAAATAAGTGTTTTTTTTTATAGAATAAAATGCATTACGCCTATGAAGAGTCCTCATAAACCACCAAAACCAACATGTGTGTTTGATTTATTTCAAACTAAAATGGTGTAATCACTAGAGTTTGATGCTCACGCATTGGAGAACAACATCAAACCAAACTTGCATTGCATTTTATGATATTAGTGAGAAATATAGATGTATACATTATGCCCAAAATATCTGCACCATTTCCTTAATACAGAGCTCAAGAGTGAAACAGGAGGACGAGACTCTACTTAGAAAAAGCCTAATGGATAGAGCCCATAAATACAGCAAACCAGACGTGACTGAGTGTGTGTACTTGTTTATGTGGTTTATGAGGACACAAACTTGTAAACACATGGGTATCACCTAGAAGTTAGAAGTTACACTATGATGGTTTACATATGTGAGGTTTAATAGTGTCCTCGTAATCTTACACACTTAAAAATAATACTTTACAGTGTTTTTTCACATTCAAAAATTGCTTAGTGCCTTATTTATCAGGGGTCACAACAGCGGAATGAACCGCCAACTATTCCAGCATATGTTTTACACAGCGGATACCCTTCTAGCTGCAACCCAGTACTGGGAAACACCCATACACACTCATTCATACACACACACACACACACACACTCATACACTACAACCAATTTAGTTCATCAATTCGTGCATGTGTTTGGACTGTGGGGGAAACCAGAGCACCCGGAGGAAACCCACACCAACACGGGGAGAACATGCAAACTCCACACAGAAACACCAACTGACCCAGCCAGGGCTCAAACCAGCAACCTTTTTACTGTGAGGACACCACTGAGCCACCGTATGTGTGTTTTATTTCAAACTAAAAATGGTCTAATCACTAGAATCAACATCAACATCAATCTAAATTCCTTCTTATAGGGGTCAAGAGTGAAGCAGGAGGATCAGACCCTTTCTCAGAAACCGCCTGTGATGTTCCTTCTTGAGCAAAATGAGCATTTGAGCATTCCCTCGGAAACAACGGCTCAACAAAACCCACTTTGCTGGAGGGAGCAAATAGTCACATCCATTTCCATAATCATACGGGTTTCCCATGATTCCTGCTGCTGGCTTCACTTGTCATGTTTGATGAATCTTCAGCAGCTCTGGATTACCGGGACGCAGCGCAGGCTCCCAGCGGCGGATCAATCAGCGCTTCATTTACCTGCCAGCGTTATCCGCCGAGCCACATCCATCCACAGCACCTACAGCAAACACACACTGGCGGCTCGCTCATCTTTTGCTATTTCTGTGCAGAATTCTGCTAAAGAATCTGCAGGTTTATGAGAGCATCGTATCTAAGAACATAATAAAAAATGACACTTTAACTTTTATTTAAGGTGTACAATGCAAATCCAACTAGACCCACTCAACTCTAAATAATGCTGGCTTCCACTGAACTCCTCTAAGTTTCCCCAAAACCAATCCATTAAGTGTGTTTCACTGTTTTTACTCATTTAAGTGGATTGAACATAAAACATTTCATTTGTCCAGCAAATATTCTAGCACTGTGTTGTTTGAGCTCATTGTAAATAATTAGTTTGAACAAGCAGCAATAATAATTCTGAAATAAATCATCTGGGAAATATGTGAGAAAGGCTAATCATTTTGACCTCAACAGTATTTACACACATTTGGTAAATAAAGAGACTCAACGAAGGACTAAACGAGTCTGTGAAAATCAACGATATTATAAAACTATCCAAACACAATCCAAGATGGAGTCGCACATACACACACATACACACACACACACACACAAACTGAAGCGGCCTTCAAATGAAGGCCTCACATTTGTGCATTTGAATATCAAAAGCGAGACCTCTTGGCGATTATAATATTCGCGCAATAAAAAACAGGTGCGGCGTGATCAATTATTAAGAGCCGTGCGCAGGTACTTCGGGGAGGAGGAGGAGACGGGGGAATACTATTTACATAAAATTAACAGTTCAAAAGAATGAGTTCACACACCAATCAAACTTGTTAATTGACTGTCAATGGCGCGTCCCTGAATATACAACACAGCTACATTATTCATCCTGCAGCTTGACAAGGAAGACAGGCCAATTTGCATGGGCGTCCAAAATCTGATCAACAACTACAACGCCGCATGCATTTTTAATAGAGCCTCATTAATATTCATAGGGGTCAAGCTACGGCGCTGCGTTTCATTTAACTCTTTGCAGACGGTGAAAGTGTTTCAGGAAAGAGCAACTTTAAGACCCTTTTCCCTCTTGGTCTGCCGCTTTGAGCTCCTCGTGAAGACGGCGCTGGGAGTTCAGCTGCTGCTGACACTTTCTGATGAATCTGACAGACGCATTTGTTGGAGAAATGCACCGTGCAGATACACACAGCATTACACTACTATTACATGAATGAGTGAATGTTGTTTATGCACTAACTAACTAACTAACTAACTAACTAACTATCTAAATGAATGAATAAATAAATACATCCAATATACTGAAGCCTAATATTAAGAGTTATTTTAGCTATTGTTATTGTTATTATTATTATATTGGTATAATACATCATTAATAAACATTTATGGTTGTTATTCATTTTTATTGTAAAAGCACACAGTGTAGACACACACAGCATTAGACTCATTTTAAATAAATGAGTGAATATTGTTTATGAAATAAATAAATATTAAATATTAATACATGAACTGAAGTCTAAGTGTTATTTTAGATTGTTATTATTATTATTATTATAAACAGTATTATGTTGGTATAATATAATAATAGTATATATAAATAAATAAATAAATAAAATGCATCTAATGAACTGAAGTCTAATGTTAAGTGCTTTTTTAGATTGCTATTAATAATAGTAATAATAATAATAATAATAATAATAATAATATTATTATTTTTATAACTATTATTATGTTGGTATAATATAATAATAATATATTATTATAAATAAATAAATAAATATATAAATAAATAAATATATAAATAAATAAAATACATTGGATGAACTGAAGTCTAATAATATTATTATTATTATTGTAAATATTATGTTGGTAAAATATATAAAACAATAAATAATAAATTAAATACATCCAGTGCACTGAAGTCGAATGTTAAGAGTTATTTTAGTTATTATTATTATTATTATTATTATTATTATATTGGTATAATACTTCATTATTATTAAACAGCTATAGTTGTTATTGATTTTTATTGTAAAACCACACAGTGTAGACACACAGCATTAGACTGATTTTAAATGAAAGATTGAATGTTGTTTATGAAATAAACAAACAAACAAACAAATAAATTAATTAATTACATCCAACGCACTGAAGTCTAAAGTTAAGAGTAATTTTAGACTATTTTAATTATTATTATTATAAATATTATTATGTTGGTATGATATAATAATAGTATTTTATTATAAATAAGTCAATTAATTAATTAATTAAATACATCTGATGATTTGAAGTCTAATGTTATGTGTTATTTTAGATTGTTATTAATTATAGTATTATTATTATTATCATAAATATTATGTTGGTATAATATTATTAATATATTATTCTTATAAATACATACATACATAAATAAATATATTAATTAATTTAATACATCTGATGAACTGAAGTCTAATGTTATTATTATTATAAATATTATGTTGGTATAATATAATAATAGTATATTACTATCATAAATAAATACATAAATAAAAAATTAATTCGATGAACTGAAGTCTAATGTTAAGTGCTATTTTAGATTGTTGTTATTATTATAAATATGATTAATATATAATTACACTCATTTTAGGAGTTACTTAATAATAATAAAATTATAAATAATAATTATAATAATAAAAATACATTTTATTTATGAGTTGTATTTCTCTCAACCCAAAGCTCTATTTAAAGCTGTAAATTCTTATTAAATTAGTATAATACATTATTATTATTATTATTATTATTATACATTCCAGCTTTTTATTTTGAGTGATTTTTGTCAATTCTATTAGCTTGTATATTCTACTGCACCATGTTAAACAATAAAAACGAGAACATTTTACTCTTGTTTTCGATTGACTCATTTTGTATTTATTATTTCAATTACTTTAGCCCAATAAAAATCTCATCAACAGCATAATTCTGCATGTGTGTATATGTCAAAGTGCAGAGAGAGAGTTTATAAATATTCACTGGGGTCAAGCTGTGGCGCCATGTTCACTTAACTCTCAGCAAACACCGGTTTTAGCACAACTGAAGGCTTTTCCCCTCCTCATGCATTATCAATCAGCATCTCACATCTCGAAGGCCTCCAGAAGCAGACGAGTGCTGAAAGGTCAAAATCCTGAAGGAAAGACGCATGTCAATGACAGACGCATGTAAATGAAGAGTGTTTTAATTTTAATTGTGAGTGAAATCTCGGCGGTCTTATTTGTTTGTTTGTGGCTGTGGAGGTGACATTAGCTGCGGATATTTCTGCTAAAGTGACCTGCTATTGACGAACAGTCAGACGGTGGTCAAGGACGAGGATTAAAAACACCATCAGGTATGCTAATGGACGCTCACACACACTGCGCCTGCCTTCATGCATAATTGATCCTGTGAGGAACAACACACACACACACTGCTGGGCTCATCACACACACTACACTTCTGTGATGATGATGATGAAACTAGTGTGAGTGTTTTAGATTTACTCTAAAAAAGTGAAGTAGTTTTTGCATTTGGGTCAGTTCATGCTCTCTCCACTAACCAACCAATGGTCTGAAAGTCTAGAACCAATCTCGGTCCTGGAGGTCCGGTGCCCTGCAGGGTTTAGCTCCAACTTGCCTCAACACACCTGCCTGGGAGTTTCAAGTATACCTAGTAAGGCCTTGATTAGCTTGTTCAGGTGTGTTTGATTAGGGTTGGAGCTAAAATCTGCAGGACACCGGACCTCCAGGAGCAAGTTTGGTGACCCCTGGTGTAGAACAAACGGAAAAGGTGAAGACCCTGCTTTAGTCTGGTACAGTTAGCTATTTGCTGCATTCACATGTGATATATCATAATTAGTTATTCATTTTCTTTTCAGCTTAGTCACTTTATTAATCTGGGGTCGCCACAGTGGAATGAACCACCAACTTATCCAGCATATGTTTTACTCAGCTTCCAGCTGCAACCCATCACTGGGAAATACCCATACACACTCATTCACACACATACACTATGGACAATTTAGCTCACATAGCGTGTTAAACCAATCAATTCCCCTATAGCGCATGTGTTAAACCCATCAGGTCCCTGTATAGCACATGTGTTAAACCCATCAGTTCCCCTATAGCGCATGTGTTAAACCCATCAGGTCCCTGTATAGCACATGTGTTAAACCCATCAGTTCCCCTATAGCGCATGTGTTAAACCCATCAGTTCCACTATAGCGCATGTGTTAAACCCATCAGTTCCCCTATAGCGCATGTGTTAAACCCATCAGTTCCCCTATAGCGCATGTGTTAAACCCATCAGTTCCCCTATAGCAAATGTGTTAAACCCATCAGTTCCCCTATAGCGCATGTGTTAAACCCATCAGTTCCCCTATAGCGCATGTGTTAAACCCATCAGTTCCCCTATAGCGCATGTGTTAAACCCATCAGTTCCCCTATAGCGCATGTGTTAAACCCATCAGTTCCACTATAGCGCATGTGTTAAACCCATCAGTTCCCCTATAGCGCATGTGTTAACCCAACCAGTTCCCCTATAGCGCATGTGTTAAACCCATCAGTTCCCCTATAGCGCATGTGTTAAACCCATCAGTTCCCCTATAGCGCATGTGTTAAACCCATCAGTTCCCCTATAGCGCATGTGTTAAACCCATCAGTTCCCCTATAGCGCATGTGTTAAACCCATCAGTTCCCCTATAGCGCATGTGTTAAACCCACCAGTTCCCCTATAGCGCATGTGTTAAACCCATCAGTTCCCCTATAGCGCATGTGTTAAACCCATCAGTTCCCCTATAGCGCATGTGTTAAACCCATCAGTTCCCCTATAGCGCATGTGTTAAACCCATCAGTTCCCCTATAGCGCATGTGTTAAACCCATCAGTTCCCCTATAGCGCATGTGTTAAACCCATCAGTTCCCCTATAGCGCATGTGTTAAACCCATCAGTTCCCCTATAGCGCATGTGTTAAACCCATCAGTTCCCCTATAGCGCATGTGTTAAACCCATCAGTTCCCCTATAGCGCATGTGTTAAACCCATCAGTTCCCCTATAGCGCATGTGTTAAACCCATCAGTTCCCCTATAGCGCATGTGTTAAACCCATCAGTTCCCCTATAGCGCATGTGTTAAACCCATCAGTTCCCCTATAGCGCATGTGTTAAACCCATCAGTTCCCCTATAGCGCATGTGTTTGACCCATCAGTTCCCCTATAGCGCATGTGTTAAACCCATCAGTTCCCCTATAGCGCATGTGTTAAACCCACCAGTTCCCCTATAGCGCATGTGTTTGACCCATCAGTTCCCCTATAGCGCATGTGTTAAACCCATCAGTTCCCCTATAGCGCATGTGTTAAACCCATCAGTTCCCCTATAGCGCATGTGTTAAACCCATCAGTTCCCCTATAGCGCATGTGTTAAACCCATCAGTTCCCCTATAGCGCATGTGTTAAACCCATCAGTTCCCCTATAGCGCATGTGTTAAACCCATCAGTTCCCCTATAGCGCATGTGTTAAACCCATCAGTTCCCCTATAGCGCATGTGTTAAACCCATCAGTTCCCCTATAACGCATGTGTTAAACCCATCAGTTCCCCTATAGCGCATGTGTTAAACCCATCAGTTCCCCTATAGCGCATGTGTTTGACCCATCAGTTCCCCTATAGCGCATGTGTTTGACCCATCAGTTCCCCTATAGCGCATGTGTTAAACCCATCAGTTCCCCTATAGCGCATGTGTTTGACCCATCAGTTCCCCTATAGCGCATGTGTTAAACCCATCAGTTCCCCTATAGCGCATGTGTTAAACCCACCAGTTCCCCTATAGCGCATGTGTTTGACCCATCAGTTCCCCTATAGCGCATGTGTTAAACCCATCAGTTCCCCTATAGCGCATGTGTTTGACCCATCAGTTCCCCTATAGCGCATGTGTTAAACCCATCAGTTCCCCTATAGCGCATGTGTTTGACCCATCAGTTCCCCTATAGCGCATGTGTTAAACCCATCAGTTCCCCTATAGCGCATGTGTTAAACCCATCAGTTCCCCTATAGCGCATGTGTTAAACCCATCAGTTCCCCTATAGCGCATGTGTTAAACCCATCAGTTCCCCTATAGCGCATGTGTTAAACCCATCAGTTCCCCTATAGCGCATGTGTTAAACCCATCAGTTCCCCTATAGCGCATGTGTTAAACCCATCAGTTCCCCTATAGCGCATGTGTTAAACCCATCAGTTCCCCTATAGCGCATGTGTTTGACCCATCAGTTCCCCTATAGCGCATGTGTTAAACCCATCAGTTCCCCTATAGCGCATGTGTTAAACCCACCAGTTCCCCTATAGCGCATGTGTTTGACCCATCAGTTCCCCTATAGCGCATGTGTTAAACCCATCAGTTCCCCTATAGCGCATGTGTTAAACCCATCAGTTCCCCTATAGCGCATGTGTTAAACCCATCAGTTCCCCTATAGCGCATGTGTTAAACCCATCAGTTCCCCTATAGCGCATGTGTTAAACCCATCAGTTCCCCTATAGCGCATGTGTTAAACCCATCAGTTCCCCTATAGCGCATGTGTTAAACCCATCAGTTCCCCTATAGCGCATGTGTTAAACCCATCAGTTCCCCTATAACGCATGTGTTAAACCCATCAGTTCCCCTATAGCGCATGTGTTAAACCCATCAGTTCCCCTATAGCGCATGTGTTTGACCCATCAGTTCCCCTATAGCGCATGTGTTTGACCCATCAGTTCCCCTATAGCGCATGTGTTAAACCCATCAGTTCCCCTATAGCGCATGTGTTTGACCCATCAGTTCCCCTATAGCGCATGTGTTAAACCCATCAGTTCCCCTATAGCGCATGTGTTAAACCCACCAGTTCCCCTATAGCGCATGTGTTTGACCCATCAGTTCCCCTATAGCGCATGTGTTAAACCCATCAGTTCCCCTATAGCGCATGTGTTTGACCCATCAGTTCCCCTATAGCGCATGTGTTAAACCCATCAGTTCCCCTATAGCGCATGTGTTTGACCCATCAGTTCCCCTATAGCGCATGTGTTAAACCCATCAGTTCCCCTATAGCGCATGTGTCTGGACTGTGGGGGAAACCGGAGCACCCGGAGGAAACCCACACCAACACGAGGAGAACATGCAAACTCCACACAGAAACACCTACTGACCCAGCTGAGGCTTGAACCAGAGACCTTCATGCTGTGAGGCGATCATGCTACCCACTGCGTGACAGTGACCGCCCGTTATCATTAATTAGTAGTATGTTTCTGTAACGGGCAGCAGGGGCGCTGCTAGACCTCCTTTACTGGGTCATGAACACCAGAAAGAACGCTAAACTGACCCCCAGTAGCAGCTCTGAGTTACAGGATTAATTTCTATCATTTATTCAGAATAAGTCTCAGGCTTACACTGCAGACGTGCTCACTGAACAGAAGCAGATCATCAGTTATACTGAAATAAGGGGACAAGAAGGAGAAGTGATCAGTGTAATGGGGGCCGGTGTCCCAGCACAGCTCTACATCCAGAAACACTCCTGACGGGGAGTCAACACTACTATTCCACGCAGATAATGCTCCAATACTGATTTCCACAAACACAATAATTCAACATCAGTATATTTAGTGAGTGTTTCGATAACAATAATAAGATTTGCAAGTATATTTACAATATTTGAATATAGACTGCAGCGTCCCGTCAGAAAGAGCAGTGTCGTACAGCTGAAGGAAAATGATCGGCCCTCCTGTCATACTGTAATACTTTCCCAGATGATGTTGAACAGATTCAGGAATTGTTCACAGTATTTCCTCTAATATTTGTTCTTCTGGAGAAAGTCTTATTAGTTTTATTTGGGCTAGAATAAAAGCAGTTTTTAATAGTTGTAAAGCCATGTTAAGGTCAATATTATTAGCCCCTTCAGCAATATTAGTGTTGGATTGTCTCCAGAACAAACCACTGTTATACAATGACTTGCCTAATTACCCTAACTTTACCCTAATTACCCTAGTGAAGCCTTTACATGTCACTTTAAGCTGAACACTAGTGTCTTGAAGAATATCTAGTCTAATATTATGAGCTGTCATCATGGAGAAGAGTAAAGACATCAGCTATTAGAGATGAGTTATTAACACTATTGAAATGTGTGGAGAAGATTTCCTCAATATTAAACCACACTTGGAAAACATCAGAAAAATAATTCATACTGTATTGTGACTGTATACTTGTGTGTGGAGTGAATTACACTGACCAATCAGGATCAAGTGTTCCTGAGCATTATAACTATGATGAGGATGATGATTATTAATACTGGTGTCCTGCTGCTGAGACACACATGCCCACGCCTGGCTTCTGCTCCTCCTGAAGGTCTGTGTGTGTGTGTGTGTGTGTGTGTGAGCCTCAGAAACACACGTCAGCGTAGATCAGTGTTACTCCAGCAGGCTAATAATAGCTGCACAAAGGAGAAGCGCACAAATATGAGGAAGAAGAAGAGGAAAAGAAGAAGAAGAAGAAGAGCGGGTGTGTCTGAGCTGAAGATGCCCAGAGACGGATGAGCAGCGCTGTCACGTCCTCTTCTGTCAAACACACACACACACACGCACGCACGCACGCACACTGATTATTGTGGTTATAGTTGTTGTTGTGATAAGCAGCATGTTCAGCAGTATTATCATTGTTGTGCTCATCCTCCTCATCCTCCAGCACTGATAGTTTCATCATCATCATCATCATCATCATCATCATCATCATCATCATCATCATCCTGCTGTATTTCTATTATTGACATTATTAAAGCTGTTAGACGGGTGTAAGACTGGACAAACTAGGACGTATATGTTTGTGCATTTCAGCCCCCCCCCCCCCCCCCCCCACACACACACACATGTACATGCACACACACACACACGTACATGCACACGCACATACACACACGCACACACACACGCACACACACACGCTCACCCATACACAAACACGCACAAACATGCAAACACACACATGCACACACAAACATGCAGAAAAACATGCACACATACACACATGCATACACAAACACACATGCGCGCACACACACACACACAAACATGCACACACAAACATGCAGAAAAACATGCACACATACACACATGCATACACAAACACACATGCGCGCACACACACACACACAAACATGCACACACAAACATGCAGAAAAACATGCACACATACACACATGCATACACAAACACACATGCGCGCGCACACACACACACAAACATGCACACACAAACACACAAACATGCAGAAAAACATGCACACATACACACATGCATACACAAACACACATGCGCGCGCACACACACACACACACAAACATGCACACACAAACATGCAGAAAAACATGCACACATACACATATGCATACACGAACACACATGCGCGCGCACACACACACACAAACATGCACACACAAACATGCAGAAAAACATGCACACATACACATATGCATACACGAACACACATGCGCGCGCACACACACACACAAACATGCACACACAAACATGCAGAAAAACATGCACACATACACACATGCATACACAAACACACATGCGCGCACACACACACACACAAACATGCACACACAAACATGCAGAAAAACATGCACACATACACACATGCATACACGAACACACATGCGCGCGCACACACACACACAAACATGCACACACAAACACACAAACATGCAGAAAAACATGCACACATACACACATGCATACACAAACACACATGCGCGCGCACACACACACACACACAAACATGCACACACAAACATGCAGAAAAACATGCACACATACACACATGCATACACGAACACACATGCGCGCGCACACACACACACAAACATGCAGAAAACACACAAACATGCAGAAAACCATGCACACATACACACATGCATACACAAACACACATGCGCGCGCACACACACACACACACAAACATGCACACACAAACATGCAGAAAAACATGCACACATACACATATGCATACACGAACACACATGCGCGCACACACACACACTCAAACATGCACACACAAACACACAAACATGCAGAAAAACATGCACACATACACACATGCATACACAAACACACATGCGCGCGCACACACACACACACACAAACATGCACACACAAACATGCAGAAAAACATGCACACATACACACATGCATACACGAACACACATGCGCGCGCACACACACACACAAACATGCAGAAAACACACAAACATGCAGAAAAACATGCACACATACACACATGCATACACAAACACACATGCGCGCGCACACACACACACACACAAACATGCACACACAAACATGCAGAAAAACATGCACACATACACATATGCATACACGAACACACATGCGCGCACACACACACTCAAACATGCACACACAAACACACAAACATGCAGAAAAACATGCACACATACACACATGCATACACAAACACACATGCGCGCGCACACACACACACACACAAACATGCACACACAAACATGCAGAAAAACATGCACACATACACACATGCATACACGAACACACATGCGCGCGCACACACACACACAAACATGCAGAAAACACACAAACATGCAGAAAAACATGCACACATACACACATGCATACACAAACACACATGCGCGCGCACACACACACACACACAAACATGCACACACAAACATGCAGAAAAACATGCACACATACACATATGCATACACGAACACACATGCGCGCGCACACACACACACACAAACATGCACACACAAACACACAAACATGCAGAAAAACATGCACACATACACACATGCATACACAAACACACATGCGCGCACACACACACACACACACAAACATGCACACACAAACATGCAGAAAAACATGCACACATACACATATGCATACACGAACACACATGCGCGCACACACACACTCAAACATGCACACACAAACTCATGCATGCCTGCATGCAACTACACACACACACACCTGCGCACAAACACACTTCAAAGTGCACACACACACACACACACATGGTGCACACACACACATGCACACACAAACACTCACACACATACATTCACACAAACAAACACAAAAAACATGCATGCCTACACACACACACACACTCACTTACACATGCATGCATGCACACACACAAATGCACCAACATGCACACACACATGCGGCCACACACGCACATGCTGACACACAAACACGCGCGCACACACACACGCACACACACACACACACAGATGTAGTGTTGTATGTGGGGTGTGTGTGTGTGTGTGTGTGTGTGTATCTCCTTGAATATTAATAAAAACAAACAGAAGCAGAATCTGGACAGAACTCAGAGCTGAGCTGAACCTCAGACCCCCCTATAATGAAGAGGATGACAACCCCCCCCCCCCCCCCCCCCCCAACACACACACACAAACAGGAGACAGCACCCCCTGATCCGCGCTCTGCTGTGAGTGACGCAGGCCTGAGACGCGCTGCTGATGAGCGGCTGGTGTGTGTTCTGGACAGGAGTGTGTGTGGACCCGCCCGCGGGACATGACAGGCCGCTCCACGCCTCGCTCGATCAAACAGGATCTTTCCAGCACAATGCAAATGATGACAAACTCCATCATCCCGCATCCTGCGCTCACGCTAATCTGGCTAATGCGGCGAGGGCCGAGGGCCGTGGTGTCGCAGCGCATGATCTGCACACGCGCCTCTGAACGGGACACTGATGGGGGTCTGATACTGTGATGGACTCGTGCTCCCATGGGGCTCTATGGAGAGATGGATGGGGGTCTGAGGGTCCCGGTCCGGTCTGAGCGGGTCTGAGAACGCCACACTGGGGGAATCATGTCAACCTGAGTCTCATCACACACTGAGCGGAGGCATACAGCACACACACACACACACACACACATCACACACAGAGCAAGCCTACAGCTCATCCACTGGCAGATACACACAAACACAGAGCAGGTCTACAGCACACACACTGATGGACACACACACATGCAGTTCCATCAGCAGAGCAGGAGAGGGCAGTGTGACTGCACCATACACACACACACACACACACACTAGCAGCAGCAGAATGCTATAATGTAATATATACAGTATTATGTTCAATAATTATGATAGTTTGATATTAAAAATTCCTACTCTAATATTAATATATGATAATAACATTATTATTCACATGTGTAGAAACATCTTCATTGTGTTTTTGTGGCCTAAAATAACATTTGATGATATAATAACACACACAGCATGTGTATATAAACACATAACAAGCGTAATACACTTTCTACCAAGCCCATAATCAATAATAACTGATAATCATTCATAATCAAGCATAATGACTCCACAACGGCAGCTACAACTGAACCTGCACTGTTCACATTTATATAGACACACTCACAGTTACATACACGTATAAAACACACGTCACTCATTCATTATCCTTCAGTTCAGTCTCTTAATTATCAGGGGTCGCCACAGCGGAATGAACCGCCAACTATTCCAGCATATGTTTTACAAAGCGAATACTCTTCCAGCTGCAACCCAGTACTGGGAAACACTCATTTACACACACACACACACACACACACACACACACACACACACACACACACACACACACACACACACACACACACACACACACACACACACACACACTCATACACTAGGGCCAGTTTAGTTGATCAATTCCCCTATAGCGCATGTGTTTGGACTGTGGGGGAAACCGGAGGAAACCCACGCCAACACGGGGAGAACATGCAAACTTCAACTGACCCAGCTGGGACTCAAACCAGCGACCTTCTTGCTGTGAGGCCATAGTGCTAACCACTGAGACACCGTGCCGCCCAACAAATATATAATTTTTTTTATGATTAAAGTATGTGTTTTGCTTTGTTTTCAGCATTATTTCTTAGCACTTTGGTAAACTTTGTGGTTTTAAAGTGTGTTATAAACAGTGTTGCCAGATTGCTGACTGATTCCAGCCCGAAAACTATCCAAAACCTGCCGAAAGGCAAAAACAACCGCCCAGACATCTGAGGGTTATCATAAGGGATTCAAAAGTTGTAGACCGGGGGGCGGGGAGAGGCTTCGGGTGCCCGGCGGGCACGCCGTTACAAAACCGCCCACATTTTCACTACCCGCCATTTTTTACCCGCACAATCGAATTCAAAACCGCCCAATCTGGCAACACTGGTTATAAATAAAATGAAAGGTGAATAGATTAATAATAGTGTTATCATTACATTATTAGTGACGCAGTTCAGTTCTCAAGTCCAGTCGGTATTGTATTTATAATAAAATATTCAAATGAACACAGATGATGTTCTGAATGTGTTCATACCTTTAATAATTCATAATTACTGTGAGTCACTCACCTATAAAATGCAGAATATGTCCATAATTATAAACAGAATCATAATTAATATATTCATTATGATCACGAGCTTCATAGAAACTGCAGTAACAAACAAAACATAATGAATTACACACATATTATAATATTGGGCGGCACTGGGGCCTCACAGCAAGAAGGTCTCTGGTTTGAGTCTCGGCTGGGTCAGTTGGTGTTTCTGTGTGGAGTTTGCATGTTCTCCCCGTGTTGGCGTGGGTTTCCTCCGGGTGCTCCGGTTTCCACAATCACATGCACTATAGGGGAATTGAAGAACTAAATGACTGTAGTGTATGAGTGTGTGTGTGTGTGTGTGATTGAGTGTGTATGGGTGTTTCCCATTACTGGGATGGCGTCCGCTGTGTAAAACATATGCTGGAATAGTTGGCGGTTCATTCCGCTGTGGGGACCCCTGATGAATAAAGGGACTAAGCTGAAGGAAAATGAATGAATATTATAATGTGTTATTTATATGCATTATCGTGTGTTTGTATGTGCATATTACGCTTCTGATTATTAACTTCAGCTCCAAAAGAGATTATTTAAGAAGTGTAATAGGGAAAAATAATAATGTATTGATTTATTGACCATGTTCAGAGTAAATAAGTACATTGCAAAATGAATATAAAGTACAACAGGAGACACTTCACACTAAAGTCTCATTAATAAATATTACTTATCTTAATATTAGCTAAAACTTCACTTTATTAGATATTAACTCCATTAAATAACAATTATGAGTTATTAGATGAGGACTACACTTTATTAGACACGAACTAAGATATTAATATCAGCTGATATTAATAAAAGCTTTAATCATGTTCACTGAGTTTAGTTATACTATACTATATATTTATAGTTAACTGTTCACTTTTAAGCAATATAGCTCTATTATAGTCACTGAATCAATCAATATTTCAGCATGTAATATATTGATTTTTGAACTATTAATCCAATTAAGCAATAAAGTCTCCATCATTTGCTACTTTTATAAACAGTAAATACAGTACAGTGAATAAATACTGTATTTATAAAATACAGTAAATACAGTCTGGATATACTATTCTAAATAATACATAATTATTCACTGTATCAGTGATATTAATATTCTGTGTGTTTACTATCAGCATATATTGATTTATTGAATATCGCCATATGTCTAATCTAATCCTGTCATGTGTTCTGCTTTTGATTGCCAAAATTACTGCATTTAGTCTGTAAAATGTTGCTTATACTTTTGATATGCATTTAAACATCAGCTATTTGATATATATATATATATATATATATATATATATATATATATATATATATATATATATATATATATATATATATATATATATATATATATATTTAAATATAATTTTTTTGTAATGTTTTAGCAGCCAAACACATAATTTTAAGCAGGTAATAACATACATTTTAAGAAAATCCGTCACAAAAATCAGTCATTTTAGGTGGCAAAACAAAAAGTAAATCCTGCAAAATCCCTCCTGTACGCACTGATATGCATTCATCACAATACAGTAAAAGTAACATTTGACAAACGATATATATATATATAATTATTATGAACAAAAATATTTAAATACTGTATATATGAACCCAATGTTCCAGTGGTGTCAGTGTGTCCCGTCATGCAGTGGACAGAGTCTTGTTGCCATAGGAATGGTCTGTTGGATGTGATGGGAGTGGACAGCACTCGCTGGCTTCAGCATCCCCCCCCCCCCCACTCACACACACACACATGCACATAAACACAAGCCTTTAGACTCTGATTCAGGCTCCGCATCTGCATCTCCTCGTCTACCTGCAGTGCACACACATACACACTCAGCACACACATGGAGATCATCCACAAACAGGTCAGTCAGAGCTGCTAGTTAACCACTGTGGGTGTTGCTGGTTAACCCAATGGGTCAGTTGATGTTGCTGATTAACCCAATGGGTCAGTCAGTGTTGCTGGTTAAGCACACAGGTTAGTCAGTGCTGTGGGTTAAGCAAGCGTCACCCTCCCTCTCTCTCATTAAACTAACACAGAAGTGACTGACACTGCAGTTCACTGACTGGCCACTGGGGGGCTGGCTACAAAACACAGCACATTTCCATTGACTCCAGTGTTAACATGACCACATTTACAGCGAACAAAGAGGTGTTTACGGCCTGGTACAAAAAGATTTTGGTGTATATGGCTGATATTACCTTTCATGACAGCTATGAGGGAGGTGATGTTGTTTATTACTCATCCACATCTAATTATATGGCATGCTGTGCACTTAACTGTGCTCACAAACCATTCAAATCTGACCCCCAGTGAGTGAATAACTCATCTACACATGTATTTGGATTAAGATCATTCATTCAGTCATTTGCCTTCAGCTTAGTCCCTTTATTCATCAGGGGTCGCCACAGCAGAATGAACCACCAACTATTCCAGCATGTGTTTTACACAGAGGATGCCCTTCCAGCTGCAACCCAGTACTGGGAAACACCCATACACACTCATTCACACACACACACACTCATACACTACGGCCAGTTTAGTTCATCAATTCCCCTATAGCGCATGTGGCTGGACTGTGGGGGAGTTTGTATGTGATTTTGTGTGTGTAGGTTCATGTGTGTGTGTTTTCGTGTGATTGTGCATGCATTGGAGAGTGTTTTAGTGTGTGTGCATGTGATTTTGCGTGTGTATGTGTGTGATTGTAGATGTGCATGCTGCAGATGGAAGCAGAAAAAATTGCATTTAATGAAAGCTCATTTCTCTGCATCTGGAGAGTGTGTGTGTGTGTGTGTGTGTGTGTGTGTGTGTGTCTCTGTGTGTGGGTTTGTTTGTGTGTTGGGTTTGTATATGTGTTCATGTGAGTCTACATGTGTGTGTGTGTGTGTGTGTGTGTGAGATTGTGCATGCATTCATGAGTGTTTTAGTGTGTGTGAGCTTGTATGTCAATGTGTGTGTTTGTGTGTGTGTGCATGCGTTGTTGAGTGTTTTAGTGTGTGTGTGCATGTGATTTTGTGTGTGTATGTTTATGTGTGTGTGTGTGTATATATGTATGTGTGTGATTGTAAATGTACAGCACTAAAGCTCATTTCTCTGCATCTGGTGTGTGTGTGTGTGTGTCTCTGTGTGTGGGTTTGTTTGTGTGTTCATGTGAGTCTACGTGTGTGTGTGTGTGTGTGTGTGTGATTGTGCATGCATTCATGAGTGTTTTGGTGTACAGCACTAGAGCTCATTTCTCTGCATCTGGTGTGTGTGTGTGTGTGTGTGTGTGTGTGTGTGTGTGTGTGTGTGTGTGTGTGTGTGTGTGTGTGTGTGTGTGTGTGTGTGTGTGTGCCGCCGCTGATCTCTGGCTGTATGATCAGAGCTGAAGGTATCTTGGCATTGTTTGCGGCTGTAGCTGGAGAGCTGGTGCCCGCAGCGCTGCATTATTTCCCGCCTCCTCCTCTATCAGCGCTCCTCAACTAATGTTAATAGACTAGAAAATGGAGACGTTTATGAAGTATCGGCCGCGTTTATCAACAAATCCATAAAGTATGACAAGGGTGAGCTGAGATAAAAGCAGCGCTGTAATAGATGATGGCGAAGGCAGATCACCGCGGGCGCTGACGAGAAACGGAGGAGATCGCCACGTTTACAGCCATACACACACACACACACACACCGCTAATTAATCTGAACACGCAGCACACACCTGCTTCCCAGAGACACACACTCATTAACCACCGCTGCTAATTGAAG
>CAIGQS010000134.1:30000-33256 GCA_903798195.1 Danio kyathit
TCTGCTCTCTGATAAACAGAAATTGGGGAAAAATGGGGGCTAATAATTCAGGGGGGCTTACAATTCTGACTATGCATATATGTATTATTATTTTTTGTTTGTTTTTGTTCCCACTGGTTATGTTCCTAAAAAAATCTATAAAAACGAAGTATAAAAATAAATAAATAATTAATTAAAAACAAACAAACAAAAAATATATAAATAATTTGAAAATACTAATAAATAAAATAATAAAAAGATAAAAATAATAATACCAGAAACATTTTTTAAAAATGTATATATATATATGTATATAATAAAAAAGTTAATTAATTAATAAACATCTAATCCTAAAAAAGAAAAAAAAAAATTATCTTCAGAATTATTCAAAATTATAGAAAGATTAAACTAATAAACAATTATAAATAAATAAAGTAAACAACAAAAATAATAATTATTAAATAAAAAATAATAATAATAAAAGCTAAAAGTAATAAATAATATCATAAAAATATATAAAATCGTCTGAAACATTGTAAATATTAAAACAAACAAATATACACACATTACACCTCACAGATACACACATCTTAAAAAACAATAAAAAAATTAATAAACAACAAAATCATAAAATAAAAAAATAATAAATAATAAAATAAAAAAATAATAAATAATAAAATAAAAAAATAATAAAATGATAAAAAATGGTAATCATTGTAAATATAAAAACAAAAATACACACATTACACCTCACAAAGAGACAAAGAGAGGTCTAAAAATAATAAAAATTAATAAATAAATAAATAAATAATAATATTTTATGATAAAATAATAATCATAAAAAATCTCTAAAATAATCAGAAACACTGTAAATATAAAAACAAACAAAATACACACAGCACACAAATAGACACGTCTAAAATATAAAAAATCATAACATATACAAGCATAAAATATAACAATAATAAATAATAAAAAGATGAAAAAATAATAAAAACTAAAAATATAAAAATAGCCAGAAACATTGCAAATATTAAAACAAAATACACACACACACACACACACACACACACACACACACACACACACACACCTCACAGACACACACAGACACACACGTCTAAAAACAATTAAAAATGAATAAATAAAACATATAAAAATATTATAATAATGAAAAGAAGAAAAAAATAATAAAATCATAAAATAAACATTATAAATATAAAAACAAACAAACAAAAAACCGACGTCTAAAACACACAGAAATAAACAGATAAATAAAGGAAGTCTCTTATTTTCTGTAATGGCCTGGATCTCCATCAGGCTGAGCGTGACCTCAGCGCGGAGGCTAATCAGGGGCGAAAAAGAGGAAATAAAGACGCGCTTTTGCTTAATTTGATCTAAACGAAGGCCTGGAGCGACAACAACACAAAGCAAAGGTTAACGAATCTGCTCAATCACGTCTGATAAGATCCTTCACGTCAAACACACACACACACACGCGCACACACACACACACACACACATCAACACGTCCTACACAATTAACTCTGGCTTTCAGGAGAAACACCCTGATAATGAAGTCTTTTAACTCCTCACACACACACACACACACACACACACACACACACATGCGCACGCTTTAGATGCTTTAATGCTCAGTGAACGCAGACGCTGAACTTTCAGGAATATTACACTGCTTTCAGCATCATGGGAGATGTTTAAACCCAGTCGGCGATCGTTTGTGTTTAATTAGCAACATTTATTAGAGGAGAATAATTAAGAGAATAAACATTACTGAAAGGGTTAAAGGTCAGCTATAAATCTGTGTGATTTAGCTGGTTTACATGTCTCGTTAACCTCGTCACGGTCACCTCATTTTAGGAACTCACACTTCAAAATGATTGGTGATTCATGCGTGTTTATATATATGTATATATAGCTTGTGTGTGTATGCATGTTTACAAAAATGTAGTGAAAATGTCTTGAATATGAGAGGGTGAGAGTTAAAGGGTTAAATTACTTACATTACAATAAAACTAAACTAAATTATTCATTTAAGCTTTAAAACAAAACAATTAATTAAATAAACATATTAAATTAAATTAAATAAAAAATAATCCTAATAAATAAATAAAGTAAAAACTAAAAATATTAATTATTAAATAAAGAAAAAAACATATTTAAAATTTAAAACAGTCTGAGAAAAATATTGTAAATATAAAAACAAACAAAAAATACACACACAGCACTCAAACAGACAGGTCAGAAATAATAAAATAATAACTATATAAAAGCATCAAATATAAAATAATAAATAATATAATTATTATGAGATAAAAATAATAAAATCACAAACATTGTAAACCTCGCAAATATAAAAGCAAAGAAAAATACACACGTACACCTCACAAATACACACGTCTAAAAATAATAAAACATTTATTAATAAATATAAGAATACAATATAAAAATAAGAAAAAAGATACAAATAATATTATAAAAGTGTTAACATTGTGAATATAAAAACAAACAGAACACGCACACACACACACACACACACACGCACACGCACACGCACACACACACACACACACACACACACACACACACACACACGAACACGCACGCACGCACGCACACACACACACGCACATTTAAGTATTTAAGTATAATAATTTAAGTATTAAAAACAAATCAAAAAAATTATTAAATAAAAATATTAAATTAAATTAAAAATAATCCAAAATGTATAACAAATTTGTATAAAAATAAATGTATTAAATATTTAATAAATAAATATTCATAAAAAAATAAAAACAGATAATAAAATGAACAATAATTCAAATTAAAAATGTACAAATGTATTAAATAAATGTAAAAAAATGTAACAATATCAATCATTTCAAATAAATAAACAAAACAGAACAAATTCTAGCAGCTTTGGTTGTTTTAATTAAAGTTACTCATTTAGTTCTCACTTTAGAGCTGTATTTAGGTGTAAAACGCCAGAAACACGAGTTAAGAAGACTTTGGTCATCTATAAAAGCATCTCAGAGCGTCATTATAATAACTAAAACTAAAGGATGTGCCTCCAGAAATGATCAGCTGAGCTCCAACACGCAGATCAGGACTGAAAGCTTCTGTGTGGAGCTGTGCCTTTACTGAGCCCACACATCACACTGTTACTGTACGTCTCTTCACTCCATTAAAACCTGTGTAACAGTGTCATCATCTGTTTTAAAGCATCCTTATTGTCTTGTGTCTGTTATTTTTGTTT
>CAIGQS010000134.1:33594-93594 GCA_903798195.1 Danio kyathit
GTTTAAAGCATCCTTATTGTCTTGTTTCTGTTATTTTTGTTTATGTAAAGCACTTTGAATGACTGTTGTGTGTGACGTGTGCTATAGAAACACTCTTGCTTATATATTAATGTTATATATAGTCTGACAAGTCCATTCAATTTCCTTCAGCTTACTCTCTTATTCATCAGGGGTCACCACAGTGGAATGAACCGCCAACTAATCCAGCATATGTTTTACACAGTGGATGCCCTTTCAGCTGCAACCCAGTACTGGGAAACACCCATACACACTCATTCACACACACACACACACATACACTACGGCCAGTTTAGTTGATCAGTTCCCCTATAGCGCATGTGTTTGGACTGTGGGGGAAACCCACGCCAACACGGGGAGAACATGCAAACTCCATACATAAACGCTAACTGACCCAGCCGGGACTTGAACCAGCGACCTTCTTGCTGTGAGGCGACAGTACTAACCACTGAGCCACCGTGCAGCAGAAGTTAAGTTGACGTGTAGAAGAGAGTAACGTGAGGAGAGCAGACGCGGAATCAGAGAGTGGAGAGTAAGGAGAGACGTACCTGTGTGGCCTGACTGTAGGGGCCGATGTTGGCCGGAGCCCAGTGGGACACACTCTGCACATGAAGGGTCTCTCTCTGGGGGAAACACTCCTCCTCACACACTGATGAAGATGAAGATGAAGATGAAGCCTTCGTCTGATCCTGAAGAAGAACATCCATCTGCAGCTGCTGACCGAACGGCAGAGACGCCTGCACACACACCCTGATCAACACACACACACACATATATATTTATACACACAGATACACACAGGTTTTAGTATGTGTGTGTTTGAGAGCGTGTGTGTGTTCATGTGTGTCTAAATGTGTTTGCTGGTTTTTGTATATGTGTGTGAGTGATTGTACATGGGTTGATAAGTGTGTTTGAATGTGCGTGTGTGTGTGAGTGAGTGTGTGTTTGTTTTTAGTATGTGTGTGTTTGAGAGTGTGTGTGATTGTGTGTTCATGTGTGTAATTGTGTGTGTTTGTTTTGTATATGCGGGTTTGAGTGTGTGTGTGTGTGTGTGTGATTGTACATGGGTTGGTGAGTGTGTGTGTGATAGTGTGTTTGTTTTATAGTATGTGTGTGTTGGAGAGTGGTGTGATTGTGTGTGTGTCTACATGTGTGTAATTGTGTGTGCTTGTTTGTGTATATGTGTGTTTGAGTGTGTGTGTGATTGTACATGGGTTGGTGAGTGTGTTTGAGAGTGTGTATGTGTGTGATGGTGTGTTTGCTTTAAGTATGTGTGTGTGTTTGAGAGTGTGTGTGTGTGTTCAAGTGTCTACATGTGTGTAATTGTGTGTCCTTGTTTTTGTATATGCATGTTTGAGTGTGTGTAAGTGTGTGATTGTACTTGGGTTGGTGAGTGTGTGTGTGTTCATGTGTGTTTCAATGTGTGTAATTGTGTGCTTGTTTTGTATATGCGTGTTTGAGTGTGTGTGTGATTGTACATGGGTTGGTGAGTGTGTTTGAGAGTGTGTATGTGTGTGATGGTGTGTTTGCTTTTTGTATGTGTGTGTATGAGAGTGTGTGTGTGTTCAAGTGTGTCTACATGTGTGTAATTGTATGTGCTTGTTTGTGTGTGTGTTTCAATGTGTGTAATTGTGTGTTTGTTTTTGTATATGCGTGTTTGAGTGTGTGTGTGTGTGTGTGATTGTACATGGGTTGGTGAGTGTGTGTGTGATAGTGTGTTTGTTTTTAGTATTGTGTGTGTTTGAGAGTGGTGTGATTGTGTGTGTGTACATGTGTGTAATTGTGTGTGTTTGCTTTTGTATATGTGTGTTTGAGTGTGTGCATGTGATTGTGTGTGTGTGTGTGTGTGTGTGTGAGATTGTACATGGATTGGTGAGTGTGTGTGTGATAGTGTGTTTGTTTTTAGTATGTGTGTGTTTGAGTGTGTGCATGTGATTGTGTGTAATTGCGTGTGTGTGTGTGATTGTACATGGATTGGTAAGTGTGTGTGTGATAGTGTGTTTGTTTTTAGTATGTGTGTGTTTGAGTGTGTGCATCTGATTGTGTGTGTATGTGTGTGTGTGTGTGTGTGATAGTGTGTTTGTTTTTAGTATGTGTGTGTTTGAGTGTGTGCATGTGATTGTGTGTAATTGTGTGTGTGTGTGTGATTGTGTGTTTGTTTTTAGTATGTGTGTGTTTGAGAGTGTGTGTTCATGTGTGTAATTGTGTGTGCTTGTTTTTGTATATGTGTGTTTGAGTGTGTGCATGTAATTGTGTGTGTGTGTGTGTGTGTGTGTTTGATTGTACATGGATTGGTGAGTGTGTGTGTGATGGTGTGTTTGTTTTTAGTATGTGTGTGTGATTGTGTGCGTGTTCATGTGTCTACATGTGTGTGTTTGTTTTTGTATATGTGTGTTTGAGTGTGTGTGTGTGTGTGTGATTGTACATGGGTTGGTAAGTGTGTTTGAGAGTGAGTGTGTGTGATAGTGTGTTTGTTTTTAGTGTGTGTGTGTGTGTGTGTATGTGTTTGAGTGTGTGCATGTGATTGTGAGATTATGTCCTGATTTAAACACCCTCATGTAATTGAATCAGGTGTGTGTGTGTGTGTGTGTGTGTAAACTTTGTCTCAGGCCTGTTCTCTTGTGCGCACTGGAAGCTGTCAGATGCTCTTGTACCTGGCAGGCGGGTTGTGTGTGAAGAATCTGCTGTAGACGCTGTTGATCAGCCTGAAGTCCTGCATGCTGCTGACGTATAGATGAACCAGGAGAACATGTCTGAGCGCAGAGCCCATCTCCTGCAGACGGCCTGAACACTGACACACACACACACACACACTTTGAATGTCTGTTGTGTATGACGTGTGCTACAGAAACACTCTTGCTTATATATTAATATTATATATAGTTTAAGAAGTTCATTCATTTTCCTTCAGCTCAGTCTCTTATTCATCAGGGGTCACCACAGGGGAATGAACCGCCAACTATTCCAGCATATGTTTTACACAGCGGATGCCCTTCCAGCTGCAACCCAGTACTGGGAAACACCCATACACACTCATTCACACACTACGGCCAGTTTAGTTGATCAGTTCCCCTATAGCGCATGTGTTTGGTGTTTCTTACCCAGAGAGTGTTCACTGAGCATGTTTCTGAATATCTGCAAACACATCAGGGTGTTGTTATGCTGCAGAAGAGTCAAATCTCCCATACAGCAGCTATATTAAACACTTCTGCAGCTGTCATTAGATTGATTATACTGAACTAATGGTAACTAATGCAGAGTTAACCCAAACACTAGCAGTGGCAGAATGTTCAAGACTAACATGTGAAGTCATTTAGTGCTGTGATCATCATCAACTGCAGTGTAAAAGCTGGACTAATGAATAATGTTCACAGTATGCTGAAGTGCCCACGATATCAATATTGTGCATGTTTGATGATCAGCGTACACTGAATTATTGAATAAAGGCGCACGTCTCCCCTGCTCTCACCTCAGGCTTACAGCGCTAGAAAACACACATGAAAACAGCACAAAAACACAAAGAGAACACACTCGCCTGACTTACAATAGACTGGCCAAACCCCCCATTAGACTTTCACATGGCATCAACTTTGTTTTTCCTTTGCGTTTCGCCACTGTTGAAGAAACGGCGCGCATTAAATATTAACTTGTTTAATATTGTCTCAGCGCTCTCTGAAGGCTGTTTGCTGAAGTAAGACGAGAAACATTAAATATGCTTTTCATCTCTCGCTCAGGATTTTTTCTCTCTGCTGTCGCGCACGCACACACACACACACACACACACACACACACACACACACTGAGGCCACTCTTTTAAAAGTTCTGCGGGCAATAACAACAAACAGAAAAAAGCACGGTTCATTCTCCGGCTTTAATTTGACGTGTGTGTGTGTGTGTGTGTGTGTGTGTCTCAGTGACGGATGTGACATGCGGCCAAACCAAGAGCCACCTCTTAAAAGTGCATTTTGCTGCACAAGAAAATAAAAGCGTGTTCTGGAAGAAAGGCGTATGAGCCGTCAGCGCTTGAACTGCAGATCTGAGCTCCGCATTCTTCATTATTTCTTCACTTCTCCAACTCTATACTACATCTGAGACAACACCAAACGCACTCTGTGATCTAACATAAACCTTCAACTTAACACAAAAACACACATACAAGCATGCAACACGGCAAACCTGAGGGAGAGATTTCAGTCCCGGTTTATTTGATGTGCTATTCACGCTGTTAATGCTTGTGTAGTGTTCAGATTGACTCCCCTTTGGTGATGTTCGGGGCTGTTTTTGCCCCATTGACTTCCATTATAATCACATTTATTGACTGCAAAGCCATGACAGCAGGTAATCATGCATCTTGATTGATGCTGGTTTCCACTGTTGGGAAGAGGTGTCATTTTTACTGTTAACTCTATAGTACAGTTACTTTATGAAACAACATGCACAAGAGATGCACAAACCTGCAACCAAATGCCAATACACATACAAGCAGACACTACCTGACTAAAGTCTTGTGGTGGATTCCAGTTGTAAGAGCAGCAATAGTAACTTGTCTTCTAGTTGATGATGTGTAAAAGTGTCAGAAGGTGGATTTCTCTGCTGAATCATCTGTTGATCTGCATCAATCATCACCAATACTGCAGAAGACCTACTGGAACCAGCATGGAGCCAAGATTCTCACAGAAATCAGTCAAGTTTGGTGAAGGAGAAATCATGGTTTGGGGTTCATTCAGTATGGGGGCGTGCGAGAGATCTGCAGAGTGGATGATCAACATCAACAGCCTGAGGTATCAAGACATTTGTGCTGCCCATTACATTACAAACCACAGGAGAGGGACAATTCTCCAGCAGGATAGCGCTCCTTCTCATACTTCAGCCTCCACATCAAAGCTCCTGAAAGCAAAGAGTGCTCCAGGATTGGCCAGCCCAGTCACCAGACACCAACATTATTGAGCATGATGGAGGAGGAGGCGTGGAAGATGAACACAAAGACTCTTGATGAGAACTCTGGGAGTCCTGCAAGAACGCTTTCTTCTCCATTCCAGATGACTTTATTAATGCGTGATTTGAGTCATTCAGAGATGTATGATGCAGTCCTCCAAGCTCATGATGGAGTCAGACACAATATTCATTCTGTTTCCACTGCAGCATGACTTTATATTCTATACTGGACATTATTGAAGGTTCAGTGATGAGACTTTAGTCTAAGCAGAGTCAGACCTTACTGTCCTAATGAAATCATTCAACATCAAGACATGATCAGATTTTATTGTGCTCAAATCAGCTAAATCTAGAGGCCTTTGCCTTTCATAGAGACACTTCTGACACCAAATCATCCACTAGAAGACCAGTTATTATCTTCGTTCCTAAAACTTGCATAGGCCACAAGACTACTGTCAGGTAGTGTACACCGCAAACGAGACTGAGAGAGAATACTGAGAGATTTTCAGCTCAATAAACGACTAATTAGCTGCTCATTAATGCGTGTGCTGTGTATAGTACAGTATGAGTATATATTAGTGCTGGCCAAAAATGAATATAAAAAAAGCTTGTTTTGACACAGTTTAAGTGCGTGTACTGTATAAACATATTCACTATGCTTGAATAATTCAAAGTCCTCATACAGTAACAGGCCCTGAAAAACACACTGAATTATAATCCAGACTCAACACAGCATATCCTGCCATGTGAATAATCTAAAACAGGCTCATTATTGATACGTACCCCTGTATACATTTCTGAAGAGCTCGAAATATGTCCCTGGAGGTTTGTTTTTGTGAATCCACCAGAGGGTGCTGTGTACGCTTATTCAGAGTGCCATTCACACCTGCTGTTCTCACGTAAATCCACCAGAGGCCGCTGTCCACTGACTGACTGACTGATGTGGCTGCCTGATTTTTACCACGTTTTCAGATTTTCCCGCATTCTCACCCTGTTATTTGCTTGTTTATTTAATTTTTTGGCTTCTGTTTTTGTCTTGCCTGCTTTCTGGAACTGTTCTTCGCCGGACTCGAATGCCGTCATCACGGTCAACTCCTCTCTGCATCTCAAGTCTGCCAACGTACGTAACGAGCTACTGGCCAAACTGGTAACAGTGGAAAAGCCGTCCACATGGAGGTAAGCGCTCAGCTGCTAGCGCGAAAAGAAACAGAAGCGTCCCCTGTAGCATTCTTTTTAAAGACGAAATGCAGCTATGCGTACCTCTGGATACATAATTCATGCTCTCCAGAAATGTACACGGGGTACGTGTTCACAATGAGCCTGTGTTGCAATAACCACACTGTGGCATCGATATATAGCCAGATATTACATGAGAAACTTGCCTTGTTTATCAAACAGACTGATCTAATGGGATTTGCATTATTTAAAGTTATTTTTTATTGCGTGTTTTAAGGTACTGTACTCCCAAAGTCATTGCAGATCAACAATGCGCAGAAATAAGAGCAGTTTTAGTACTTTGCAAGAGTGTGAAGACGTGCTGTGCTTGGCTCTGGACGTCCGGGTGTTCGGACTGATGCGCTGATAATCCGCTGATCCACTGGAAACCTGCTGAACTGCTGGACGAGTGTGAAACCTCACAACCTACAGCATAAACACACACACACACACACACACACACACACACACACACACACACACACACACACACACACACACACACAACAGCAATTGTAAATAAAAGTGATTTCAATTACAAACAGCTGTGTGTGAAAAAGTTTACACCCCCTACTGAATTCCATCAAAGACACAAGACGTGTCACTCGTATAGTTCTGAATGGAGAAGAGTGCAACATAATATGGCGAATGAAGCCCCGCCTTATAGTACAGGAGCCAATCAGTGATCCCTATAGACTGACGATTCTCTGGGGGAGGGGCTGATAGCAGACGTGTGTTAATGACAGTTTCTGCAGCTTCATTATGATCCTCTGGGCTCAGCAAACACACTGGAGTCTCAGACAATACTTGCTTCACACACATGAGGAATATATCAGCATGAAGCTTCAGATCTCTACTCTTAAATGAATTAAATACACTTCAAAACAAATGTTCAGTGGTTTTGGAATCTGTATGAAACGAACGTGAGGTACAGTCCCGCCTGCACTGTATATATGTGTGCACAAACATAGTGAACTCATGCACACTCACATGGACACACACACATATTTGCGCACACACACACACTCAGCTCACCCTCCTCCAGTTGACATGTGCTCTGTGTGTGTGATGGACATCCTCTCTGGACGTCTGAGGTTTTATCAGCATATTCCAGCTCTTCTGTCATCCTGTCAATGGTGCTCTGGCAAGGACACGCAGAGAGAGACGGCGGCGGTGGCCCTCCAGAGCCCTGCAGGAGACCACACACACACAAACACACACACACCCTGAGAACACAGCACACTCTTGCATGCTTGATCAGCTGACCTGCAGGATATGAATATAAGCATCACGGCTCCACCAAACAACACACACACACACACACACACACTCTATTTACAGTCATTACACATTGAATGGGGTCATATGTTTTACGCAGCGGATGCCTTTCCAGCTGCAACCAATCACTGGGAAACACCCACATACACTCATACACTATGGTCAGTTTAGTTGATCAATTCCCCTATAGCGCATGTGTTTGGACTGTGGGGGAAACCGGAGCACCCGGAGGAAACCCACACCAACACGGGGAGAACATGCAAACTCCACACAGAAACACCAACTGACCCAGCCGGGACTCGAACCTACCCACTGCGCCACCGTGCAGCCCCTATTGAAATTACTTTAATTAAGTTGTTTTTAAAAACTGTATATATTTTAAAATAAACGTAAAAGAAAGCAAAAAAATCAACAACTGTATTTTAGATTTTATTTTTAAAGAATGAAATTAAACTGTTATTAAATGTCCCATGTTGTCATGTCACGACTGAAACAGTGCATTCCCTGCTCTATTGGCTGAGACTGGCTTTAACTGCGCTCCTACATTACTGATGAGGGATTAATCCTGTGTGCTTCTTCCTCAGGCCGGTGCAGGCGTTTGTAGCTAAAGTGGTTCCAAAGTCAGAAATCTGTGTCTCTTTAAGGAACGTCACTACTGAAACTTATTTTTCTGCGATTATGCAAAACTTTTGGGGTGTTTTTCTAAAAAATATAGCTTTTTACTAAACGTTTAAAGCTGCAGTATGTGAGTGTTTGACTCTTCTGCATCACAAAAACACCATCATATGTGTGCAGATATTCAGAAACATGCTCAGTGAACACTCTTTTTTATCTGAGATACAATGCTGAAGTCAAATATTCTGCTTTGAACATGTGCGTTGCGTGCCGGAGCTTCTGTCTTTGTTTTGGTCATTTAACCCGCCCACTGCCAGTTTAGCCAATTATATTTCAGCACCCCGGGTTGCCAGATGGTGGAAAACAGCAGATTTCATTCATTCAGTCAGGAAGGCTCTCTAAGCATGCGTCCGTGACTGAATTGTGACCTCCGGTGGACAGTAGCAGACTCCGAAATGAGAAGCAGATTCTCATGAGGTGGTTATTAATTAGCAAATAATATAAATATTACGAACGTAATCATAGGTGAGCAGGTTAGATTGTAACCCCATGTCCTAACAACACGCTGCATGACGAGATACGCAGTGATGAGCAGTGTGGCAAACACCACAGCAATGTAAATCCAGCTATTCAGAAGCACAGAATAGTGCACTCACTGCACTCCAGCACAATGCTCAGGTTTATAATCTAATGAACACACATTAAAGCTCTTTAACATGATTAAATGTAGATGCTGAATCACTGATATGTGTTGGTTTGCACTGAGTCTCAGTTCTAGAGTTCAGTTTCAGACGCTTTATTGTATTCTCCAGATCTGAGCTGAACTATCTGCTGCTGCTCTCAGTATATGGTGATAAATGTGATGGCAAACTCACATTATTAGCATTGAACACTGAATAAAGCACATGAGCTGTAGCTGAGCTGATCAATGTCAGTGTTCTGCTGTTCAGCTGTGAGGAATAGAAGCCGGTTCTGAAATATAAATCTCAGCTCTTGGTCAGGACAAAAACTCCCTTTAATATGGAGAATATTTCACTAGTCGTGTGCCGCTGCTTTTAGTTAGAAAATGGTTTAAACCAGCCTTAACTCAGCCTTTAGGCTCGATAGTCAGGCACACTAACATCAATCTGGCAACCTGTGGTTGCGTGGAAGGAGAAGGAGCCGAGTGAAAACGTGTTTTGATTCAGGAGTGCAATACCTAGTTCAACCACTGGGTGTCAAACTTACATACTGCACATTTAACTGTGCTTTGCTGGCCGTGTGCTGATTTGAGCTATAGGCATAAAGGTATTTAAATGCTCACGACTGAAACATTACTTCCTGCAATTAAGCAAGAGAGAGAGGCTGTAGCACGCAGGACACATTTTTATTCATGTTTCAGATGTGTTTAATGTCCTGCTGTCATCTGCAGTTGGCCGTATGATAATGAAATTAATTATCCTGCAGCGTGTGTGTGTGTGTGTGTGTGTGTCAGAGTGGATCTGTCAGTGTGATGGAGACTCCTCTGGACTGCTGCGTGCGGATCGGGCAGGATCTCCCGGTGCTGAAGGCCGTGTGGCTGCAGGAGTTTCCTTCTTGGGCTGGGCTTTTTATTTTATGATCGCCTCAAAGGCCAGATTCTCCAGCTACACACAGCAGAACACAAAGACAAGAGCACACAGAGCCAGCAGCTGAGACTGAGGCCACGCATGACCCAAAACACACACACAAGTCACAACAACACATGCCACAATGCAACACTATCAGGACACTCACTGCTGCCCTCTGATTGGTCAGTTCAGAGTTGATGCTCACATAAACCCTCACATTAGCCCACATCTAGACCTGCACACTATATCGTCTCAGTTATGATATCAATATTGCACATCTGATATGGAGCCTTTTCACATCTGCGTGTTTCTCAGCAGCAGAAGTCATCATAGTTAAAACTAGTGTCAACAAGGAAAATACACTGTTTAATTGTAAACATACGTCATATTATTTTATTTTCATTACATGTCGCAGCGTATAGCTTTATAAAAACAAATAACTCAACTTTAACGAGGAAAATACTGAGACAAAGCGCCATGAACACGCCAGTGTCCTCCTGCTTATAGACATCAGAACAACACACACACACACAGAGAAAACACACACATCCACCTGAATAACCTTCACTTTATGACCCGAGTGTGTGCTGCATAATCCGACTGGACAGGTTTGTTACGGCGAGCTGAGGGGAATATTGCAGACGCCACATTACAGGAGAGAAAGAGGAGAATGAAGAGGAATAACACTGCTCAAACACACACACACACACACACAACTGCAACTTATATATATATGCCATTTTATTAGGTACACCTTACTAGTACCAGGTTGGACCCCCTTTTGCCTTCAGAACTGCCTTAATCCTTCATGGCAGAGATTCAACAAGCTACTGGAAATATTCCTCAGAGATTTTGCTCCATATTGTCATGATAGCATCACACAGTTCCTGCAGATTTGTCGGCTGCACATCCATGATGCCAATCTCCCATTCCACCACATCCCAAAGCTGCTCTATTGGATTGAGCTCTGGTGACTGTGGAGGCCATTTGAGCACAGTTAACTCATCGTCAAGTTCAAGAAACCAGTCTGAGATGATTGGCGCTTTATGACATGGTGCGTTATCCTGCTGGAAGTAGCCATCAGAAGATGGAGACACTGTGCTCATAAAGGGATGGACATGGTCAGCAACAATACTCAGGTAGGCTGTGGCGTTGACACCATGCTCAATTGGTACTAATGGACCCAAAGTGTGCCAAGAAAATCTCCCCCACACCATTACACCACCACCACCAGCCTGAACCGCTGATACAAGGCAGGATGATCCATGCTTTCATGTTGTTGAGGCCCAATTCTGAGCCGACCATCCGAATGTGGCAGCAGGAACGTTTCTCCAATCTTCTATTGTCTATGTATATAAAAATATACATCTTTAATTTTTTTTAGCATTTTTACAAATACCCTGATAGGGGGGATGATTTTCTCGTGATATATCGCTGATGTATCATCATCGGGGGGCAAAATATTGTGATAACATCATATCGTGAGTTAAGGTGTGATTCCCAGCACTCCTATACATCACAGTAAACCGTCATGCTCAAGTCAGAGTCTGTTTCTCAGAACTACACTATGAACATTTACACACACCTGATAACACTGTGTCTTCAGAACATCTCCACTGTAAACACTGCTCAAACTGTAAAGGATTTTCCCAAAGCGTGTATATCTGCCAGCACTGGGAGTTTAGTCAGGGATGGAAAGCCAGACTATATACATCTCAATTCACATTCACACCATCTCTCCTGTATTTACACCAAAGCAAGAACAGGAGTTTGTTTTCATTTATTTTAGGTTTAATGGTCATTCACACAGATATAGTGTCCAACACATCCATCAAGCACGTTTACAGAGAAAAACACACAAGCATGAGCTCATATTAGAAGATTTACACGCACGTATGGATCTCAGTAGACTAGCATCAACCCAATACTGATACCAATGCTGATCATTCTGATATTAGGATCCATCTTTTGTCTGTGTATTACAAAGGAGCTATGTAGATATTAATACTTCAAAACACTGATGTATTAACATTATATAAACTATAAAATATGGTAGTTTACTGTAAATTTACAAAGACACATGTATGATTTCTCATTCAATTATCCAAAAAGCAGCAGAACAGTGTTATATATTTAGCTGACTTCTGTATTTACATTACTCTAAACGACAAATCATACGTTAACATCTGAGACAGAGTGTGTGTTCATGCTAATGCCGTCACACACACTCGATTTCTGGTTTGGTTTTCTAGAAAGCAGGGAAACGGAGGCTTTAATCTGTTGTGTGTTTTATTGGACTGCACAGACCAGCATTATAACAGAAGCCTGAGGTGTGTTCAGTCTGATAAAACAGCGCTGTTATTCTCCATGTGATCACGAGCTGAAGCTATTCTCTCTTACTCTGCTTCATACTGCCATGATGATAAGTGTTGAATACTTTACTGATCATCAACATGAGTTCTGCAGGAGTCCCAGAGGATGATGAAGACTACAACTCCCATGATTCCACACTCAGCCACAGAGTCATCCAAATATGCTTTTGTTTGTTGTGAATGCACGCCTCCTTGTGGAGAAAATGACATATTGTGACTATATTCTGATGCTGGGTTGACACTAACGCCCCATTCACACGAGGCTTCAGCTTCAACGCTTGACAGAGGGCGTGTCTGAAGTTGGGGCTGACGCGATCGTCATATTAGTCAGCAATAGGCCACTGTTGGAGCTGGTGTATTTGCATACAGCGATCTGATTGGCTGACGCTTCAGTCGGCGCTTGAAAAGTTAAGCATGTCCCAACTTCTGCAGCGAGCAACGCCTCTGAAGCGGCGCCGACGAATCCACAATGCAGTTCGGCAACGCCTGACGTCACCCATTCAAAGTGAATGGGAAGCGTTGCAGCTGACGCCCCGTCTGAATGGGGCGTAAATGCAGATCTCCACATCACTATCTCTAGATTACTCACAGGATGTTTTTGGGCTAATGAGCTCTATGCACAGCTAGTGTTTTGCAGCCACTTTATATCGTATCTCAGCCTGTTTGTTTTTAAAGAAATAAGATCTTAAACGCAGAGATTTTGTATTAGATGACAATTAACCGAAAGCCCTGGGGCTGCTGGACTGAAATTGAAAGTCTGTGTACATATACCCCATTTTACGTTCGAGTTTAATGGTGACCACAGCTTCCTGTTTTTACAGTAAACGTCACAGATATGCTTTTTTTACAGTGTTCGCACCTCTGTCTTGTCCTCAGTGTGCATTTTGGTGAAGCGCAAAAAACCTACAGGAGCGAAGGCATCATCTGAGTGGATGACGGTCTCTGTGGCATCTCTGAAACACACACACACACACACACACACACACACACACACACACACACACACACACACACACACACACACACACACACACACACACACACACACACACATTTTCAGTGCTCTGCATTAATACTGTCCACACTAACATGTGCTGTATCCCAAATCGCCCCCAAAACCCTCATCCACTAATTGCTGTAAAACATAAACTGGGAATTTTGGTTGCCTTCACTCACTAATCACCAAACAGATCAATTACTATAGTTGTTGTGTTACCATAGCAACAGTAAAATCCCCACAACATATCAATTACTATAGTTGTGTTACCATACCAACAGTAGAATCACCACAACAGAATAAATACTGTAGTTGTTGTGTTACCATAGCAACAATAGAATCACCACAACAGATTAATAGTTGTTGTGTTACCATAGCAACAATAGAATCAACACAACAGATTAATTACTATAGTTGTTGTGTTACCATAGCAACCGTAGAATCCCCACAACAGAATAACTATTATAGTTGTGTTACCACAGCAACTGTTGAACCACCACAACAGATTAATTACTATGTTGTTGTGTTACCATAGCAACAATAGAATAACCACAACAGATTAATAGTTGTTGTGTTACCATAGTAACTGTAGAATCACCACATCAGATCAATTATTACATTTGCTGTGTTACCATAGCAACAGTGAAATCACAACAGATTTATTACTATAGTTGTGTTACCATAGCAACAACAGAATCACAGCAGATTAATAGTTGTTGTGTTACCATAGCAACAAAAGAATCACAGCAGATTCATAGTTGTTGTGCTACCATAGTAACAATAGAATCACAACAGAGTAATAGTTGTTGTGTTACCATAGCAACCATAGAATCACCACAACAGATTAATTAGCAAAAAATTGCCAGTAATACTGTAAAAATCACAAGCAAACTCAAAATAAATAATTACAACTGTGTTGTAAAACTACAGCTCAACCGTGCTTGTTAATTTACAGAGCGCTTGTAAATTTTACAGTATTACTGGCAACTGAAATTGACAGTAGCACTGTAAATTTTGCAGCTATTCTTTACGATGTACATTAGTCCACTAATATAGTCCACTTAAAGGAGTGAATGAAGCGAGCGAGTGAATCGAGCACTACTAAGTGTGTTTTGCTGTTTGCTGTATTGCTTTCTTCTTGTTCAGACCCTGTGATAGTTATTTCACACTTAGTCATTTATAACATAGTAACAAAACAAAAACTTTTAATTTCGGTCATGTATAAAAACCCTAATTTAACAGTTAAAGGGACAGTTCACCCAAAGATTTCAATTGTGTCATCCTTTACTCTCCCTCAAGTGGCTTTAAACCTGTACGAGTTTCTTTCCTCTGTTGACCACAAAAGAAGATGTTTTATAAGATATCATATTGTGGCAATTCATCCGGTGTGTAAACTCTCACTCTGCATTATGGGTATTTTCTAGCATTTGGGTGTATATTGGTTATTGCATTGCATTGTGGGATTAATTGAGTGTACTTCAGAATGTCCACTATGGTTTCAGACACCACCAGAAAAGGACGTTCTCTCAAATAGTGTACTGTTTATGGGTATAGGGGAACATTTGGGATACAGCCATACAGTATAAGGGACCTTACATGATGATCTTCTTTTTGAAGAGCGGACAGTCGAGGGTGAAGGTCTCATATTCTCCACCTTCACCACAGATGTGAACACCATACTTCTCTGACAGCTGAAACAAACACACACTCATCAGGGAGAAACCTTTAACACACCTCATCATTACACAACTCAACACTAGATCACTTCTGCTGGATTTCAGCAAAACCTTCATGATTTTACTTTATAATGCTCTGAAAAAAGTCAGCATTTATCTGACCAAAACCAGCAATAATAGACGATCAACATGTCACTCAGTCCTGCAGAGACTAGGAGACCAAGTGAAGAAACACTAGAGTAACTCAGTTAATACTGTAGTGTTTATGATCCATGTTACTTTAAAGGGAGTGAGTAAATCTTTTGGGGTGATTCTACAGTTGCTATGGTAACAACAATTATAGTAACTGATTTGTTGTGGTGATTCTACAGTTGCTATGGTAACAACAATTATAGTAACTGATCTGTTGTGGTGATTCTACAGTTGCTATAGTAACACAACAGCTGTAGTAATTATTCTGTTGTGGTGATTCTACAGTTGCTATGGTAACACAACAATTATAGTAACTGATTGGTTGTGGTGATTCTACAGTTGCTATGGTAACAGCAACCACAACAACATAATCAAATGACCCAATATTGGAGTAAACTGCAGTGTATTGTAGCATAATATATTACTACAGGTGTTGTGTTACCATAGCAACTACAGAATGACCCTGACAAATGATTACAACAAATGATAGTTGTGTTAGTTGTGTTACCTTAGCAACTGTAAAATCACCAAAACAAATCAATTAATTTAGTTGTCATGTTACCATAGCAACTGTAGAATCACCACAACAAATTACTATAGTTGTTGTGTTACCATAGCAACAATAGAATGACCACAACATATTAATTACTATTGTTGTGTTACCATAGAAACTGTAGAATCACCACAACAGAACAATTACTATAGTTGTTTTGTTACCATAGCAACTGTAGAATCCCAACAACAAATGATTTACTATAGTTGTCATGTTACCATAGCAACTGTAGAATAACCACAACAAATTACTATAGTTGTTGTGTTACCATAGCAACAGTAGAATCACCACAACAGATCAATTACTATAGTAGTTGTTACCATAGCAACTTTAGAATCACCACAACAGATCAATTACTATAGTAGTTGTTACCATAGCAACTTTAGAATCACCACAACAGATCAATTACTATAGTAGTTGTTACCATAGCAACTGTGGAATCACCACAACAGATCAATTACTATAGTAGTTGTGTTACCATAGCAACAGTAGAATCACCACAACAGATCAATTACTATAGTTGTTACCATAGCAACTGTAGAATCACCACAACAATTTACTGTAGCTGTTGTGTTACCATAGCAACTGTAAAATCACCACAACAGATTAATTGCTATAGTTGTTGTGTTACCATAGCAACTGTAAAAACAACCAACAGATTAATTTATGCATAAAAACACTGCAGTATTGCCTATACATTATTATATATACATTATTTATTTATTAAATGTTTTAAGTGAAGAATGGAGGCTGATTTTCTCTGACCTCATGCAGATACGGCTCCATCTCCGCCAGGGATTTTCCCAGATGTTTCTCTGGATGCAGACCTGCACAAACACAACAACACCAGGCTGTAAGAGGAGACACTCACACACAAGATCAGTGTAAGATGCTTGAGATGTCCATGATGCACTGCGTCTGTTAATGATGAAGCTTCATATTCATCTCTTACACACACACACACACACACACACACACACAGCCTTCAATACCACGATCTGCTGCTCAGAAACCAAAGCCAATCAAATCACACATGAGAAACAGACACATATAATTACATAAAAAATTAAAATGACAAGATGAACGTAATTTAAAAACATGTGCACACAGCTGCTGAGTTGAATAAACTTTTTATCTGATATGAAAAAATGTTCATAAGCTATGATGAAAACATGTGCATCAGAATGTGTGGTGTGATTGACTTTTCTCAGAAGATGTGCTGATAGAAACATGCATGATGGGAGTTTAATTAATGGTCTTTGCAGCACATGCTTCCAGCACATTGTAAAACATCAGTAATGTTGTTTTGTTGATTGTAAGATGCAAAAGTTCATCATCAGAGTGGCTCAGTATTATATATTATTAGCACATGAACTCTTAACTATTAATCTGCTTTTAGAAATATATAACAATCACTAGAAATATAAAATTACAATATTTGTATGTGTGTGTCGTAGCGGTCCAATTGTGGCAATAAAGACCCATAGATTCACAAGTGATCAAATGACTACTCAACAACAGGAATATTTTTGACATTTTGAGCCCTCACACACTCCAGTCTGTAGCATATTTATTTAAAATGACCCCAAACCTCCATTCCCTGTGAATCCACCACATCCCAATCCATCAGGCGCTTAAACTTGAACCCTTTTTCACTTCAAACCACAAAACAAGCCCCTTCATGACTGGCGTCCACCGCTGAAAGACACGATTTTTCCCGCCAAACCCCAGAGCTCAAAAACAGTCCAAACCACGAGCCCTGAGGGAGCGCGAGCTCTGGACGTGTGTGTTTTCAGAGGATCAATGAGAACGCGAGCAGCCCCATTACCCGGCCCTGGGGAACGCCGCTCATAATGAGTGCGAGAGGAGCTCTTCTTAACCCCACACAAAAGGTAACAGGGAGAACGCCATTAAAATTCAATCCCATTCAAACACCCTTTTAATTAGTCATGCCTTTTAAACTGGTTTTAATGACTGATTTCAAACTGCTAACAGCGAGACTGCTTTATAATTTGTTCATTAATGTCTTGATTTTAAATAAAAGATGAAGCGCAGCACAATTTCATATTTGATGCTGGGATTAGGGCGGCGCGATACATCGAAATGAAGTCAATATCACCATTAGTCTGATTTAATTATGGGAAATTTATGCGCTAATGGTTTTGAAGTGTGGCATTTACTGAAGCGCAGGCTACAGTGGAGGTTTTCTATTTGGGGAAGAAAAAAATTAGGACATAGATTTGAAGACTTAATTAATTATCCGCCCTCCAGTGAAATCTCAACTTTCTTTAAATATTTCACAAGGAATGTTTAACATAACAAGGACTTTTTATAGTATTAATGGAGAAAGACGTATATCTTTTAGTTTAGTTGGAATAAATATATATATATATATATATATATATATATATATATATATATATATATATATATATATATATATATATATATATACACATATATGACTGTCTAATTACCTTAACTTTACCCTAATTACCCTAGTGAAGCCTTTAAGCTAAACACTAGTGTCTTGAAGAATATCTAGTCTAATATTATTTACTGTCATCATGATGAAGAGAAAATAAATCAGTTATTAGAGATGAGTTATTAAAACTATTATGTTTAAAAATCTGTTGAATAGCCTTTGAGAAATACACTCACTGGTCACTTTATTAGGTACACCTTACTAGTATTGGCTTGCCTCCAGATCTGCCTTAATCCTTCATGGCAGAGATTCAACAAGCTACTGGAAATATTCCTCAGAGATTTTGCTCCATATTGTCATGATAGCATCACACAGTTGCTGCAGATTTGTCGGCTGCACATCCATGATGCCAATCTCCCGTTCCACCACATCCCAAAGGTGCTCTATTGGATTGAGCTCTGGTGACTGTGGAGGCCATTTGAGTACAGTGAACTCATCGTCATGTTCAAGAAACCAGTCTGAGATGATTGGCGCTTTATGACATGGTGCGTTATCCTGCTGGAAGTAGCCATCAGAAGATGGAGACATTGTGGTCATAAAGGGATGGACATGGTCAGCAACAATACTCAGGTAGGCTGTGGCGTTGACACCATGCTCAATTGGTACTAATGGACCCAAAGTGTGCCAAGAAAATCTCCCCCACACCATTACACCACCACCACCAGCCTGAACCGCTGATACAAGGCAGGATGATCCATGCTTTCATGTTGTTGATGCCAAATTCTGACCCGACCATCCGAATGTGGCAGCAGAAATGGAGACTCATCAGACCAGGCAACGTTTCTCCAATCTTCTCTTGTCCAGTTTTGGTGAGCCTGTGTGAATTGTAGCCTCAGTTTCCTGTTCTTAGCTGACAGGAGCGGCACCCGGTGTGGTCTTCTGCTGCTGTAGCCCATCCGCCTCAAGGTTGGACGTGTTGTGTGTTCAGAGATGCTCTTCTGCAGACCTCAGTTGTAACGAGTGCTTATTTGAGTTACTGTTGCCTTTCTATCAGCTGGAACCAGTCTGGCCATTCTCCTCTGACCTCTGGCATCAACAAGGCATTTGCGCCCACAGAACTGCCGCTCACTGGATATTTCCTCTTTGTCGGACCATTCTCTGTAAACCCTAGAGATGGTTGTGCGTGAAAATCCCAGTAGATCAGCAGTTTCTGAAATACTCAGAGCAGCCCGTCTGGCACCAACAACCATGCCACGTTCAAAGTCACTTAAATCCCCTTTCTTCCCCATTCTGATGCTCGCTTTAAACTGCAGCAGATCGTCTTGACCATGTCTACATGCCTAAATGCAGTGAGCTGCTGCCATGTGATTGGCTGATTAGAAATATACATATAAAAGAGCTCAATTATACCTGTGTGCATTAGTAGTGTAAACTCACAGTAAAATAAAACAGTCTGAAAGCACATAATCGCAGCAGATCTGGACCAACAGTTTCCACACTGGCACAATATATTCAGCGATTTCCAACTGGGCCGCAGTCCTGATCTCTCATTTACATGAGCGGCACGGCGTTCATCCATCCGCACCTGTTTTACTACCTGACCTAAAGCTAATTACCTCGGCCCCTTATGGCACATTAAACACAAATAAGCCACTCCAAGCACCATTCATCTGTCTGAGCGTCCATCCTCGCTGCCCTTTAGACAAGCAGAGCCCAGAGGAGCCGAACGCCTTTAACTCATTATTATCCTATAAAACTCACATTTAATCCAGTCAACTTCCGAGCCAGTGATCTGCGCATAAATGGATTTTCAGAAAGTTTTGCATTAGATTTCATGAGCTTCCAATTCTTTTTTTAGGTCACAAGTTCTCACAGTACAGCCAGAGATGTGAAGCTTTCTTAAGGCTGATGAATGAAGCCAGACACCTCATGACAAAACCAGTCATTTTTCAGGCATCAGGCAGTTTTGAGGTCTATTCAGCATCCGTAATGTCATTATTCAGAATACTGCACAGAAAACACTTCACAAACTCTCGATTTCTGCTTTGATTCTTACTACCATGGTAATAAGTGTTGAATACTTTACATGATTTCTAAAGGAGGAGGATGAAGACCACAACTCCCATGATACCACACTCAGCCACAGAAAAATACCCAATATGCATTTGTTTGTTGTGAACACACACCCTCTAGTGGTGAAAATGATGTACCATGCCTTTAACTGACTATATTCTGATGCTGGGTTGGCACTAAATGCAGAGCTCCACGTCACTAGCTCTAGATTACTCACAGGATGTTTTTCAGTTTGAGCTAATCTTACATTAGAGTTGAATTATCTGAAGTCACGCAGAGGACACGGTTAAGGCAAGAACTTGTTTTATATGCTACTCAGGATTAACTTTCCATTTCCAAAGTGCTGAAACATGACCTTGTATGTCGCATCTTAAACGTTTAACTCAATCATTATGATGACTCTCTGTAAATGAATCAGTGTTCAGCAGCGAGTATAGCTCCATCCTTTAGTACCGTACTGTAGTGGTCAGAATTGTGGTACAGTTTGATATTTCGGTACTTCTGACAGTGAAAATGGAAATAATTGCGTACCATACTGTTCTGTATTGAACTATACCACTCAGTGGAGTCTAGGATCGTTACGATAACAAAATTTCAGCATTCAATACCAAAAAATACCAATTTTGGCACTTGAGTAAAACATAAAAACACATACTAATTAACTATAATACTCTATTTATTAACAAAGTTGAGCACAGTTAAATGCTTCGCCATGCTTTCATTTTGTGCATCTTTTACTTATATTACAGGGAGTGCAGAATTATTAGGCAAATGAGTATTTTGAGCACATCGTCCTCTTTATGCATGTTGTCTTACTCCAAGCTGTATAGGCTGGAAAGCCTACTACCAATGAAGCATATTAGGTGATGTGCATCTCTGTAATGAGAAGGGGTGTGGTCTAATGACATCAACACCCTATATCAGGTGTGCATAATTATCAGGCAACTTCCTTTCCTTTGGCAAAATGGGTCAAAAGAAGGACTTGACAGGCTCCGAAAAGTCAAAAATAGTGAGATATCTTGCAGAGGGATGCAGCACTCTTAAAATTGCCAAGCTTCTGAAGCGTGATCATCCAACAATCAAGCGTTTCATTCAAAATAGTCAACAGGGTCGCAAGAAGCGTGTGGAAAAACCAAGGCGCAAAATAAACTGCCCATGAACTGAGAAAAGTCAAGCGTGCAGCTGCCAAGATGCCACTTACCACCAGTTTTGCCATATTTCAGAGCTGCAACATCACTGGAGTGCCCAAAAGCACAAGGTGTGCAATACTCAGAGACATGGCCAAGGTAAGAAAGGCTGAAAAACCACCACTACTGAACAAGACACACAAGCTGAAACGTCAAGACTGGGCCAAGAAATATCTCAAGACTGATTTTTCTCAGGTTTTATGGACTGATGAAATGAGAGTGAGTCTTGATGGGCCCGTGGCTGGATCGGTAAAGGGCAGATCTCTCGCACGCCCCCATACTGAATGAACCCCAAACCATGATTTCTCCTTCACCAAACTTGACTGATTTCTGTGAGAATCTTGTCTCCATGCTGGTTCCAGTAGGTCTTCTGCAGTATTGGGGATGATTGATGCAGATCAACAGATGATTCAGCAGAGAAATCCACCTTCTGACACTTTTACACATCATCAACTAGAAGTCCAGTTATTATTGCTGCTACTACAACTGGAATCCACCACAAGACTTTAGTCAGGTAGTGTGCGTACCATAGCCTGGATGTTCTTCAAACATTCTTCTATTGAGCTTCACAGATCAGCTGATATTATTAGATGCCAGACTGCGAGGGCAGAAGTAATATGACAAGCTTCCAGGACGTGTTTTCTTCCTTATGCCTTCCCCTCGCAGCAATGCAAAAACAGTAATTATGACGAGAATTATTTATATCACATATTAAATTATCATTGTATTTTATCAATGTCTAACCCTACCCTAAACCCTAAACCCAACCATCACAGTACTGTGAAAACACTAATTACTGTTGTGCAGTAATTGTATCACAATATAACTCTCGTTAACCTGCGAGTGAAGCCGTATCCCTTCTAGAGACTTCCCCCGGTTGGAGAATCTCTGAATGTGTTGTGATCAGGGCAATCGTCAGCTATATCAGCGCTCATCAATGAGCCTCCAGCACGGCATCATTAAACTCTGCCTACATGCTTAACATCTGCTGGAGGTGAATGAGAACGCACTGAAGTTTCCTCCTGAAAGCTCGCCTTTAATCCCTGCCTCGGCCCGGGAAATTGGATTCATGTCGGGGAACATTTTAGCTTTAAAAGCGGATGAAATGAGCATCGGCGCTGGAAGGTGAGCTGGTTCATCCTTTGAACAGTGTTTCAGAGCCGAAACAATAGCTGCGGTATCACCTGATCAGCGGCAGAAAGAGAAACGAGCACACATGAGATGCTGAGATTAACACCGATCGCAGAATTCACCTTATCTGAAATTCAACAGCTGTGTGAGGAATAATAGCAGCGGCATGAACACAACCCAGCAGACACATCTCGCTGATTTAATCTGTTCCAGCGTATAAATGGAATAAAGCTGCAATTATAACCCCATCCGATGTTTATCGCGAGCGGTTAACACTGACAGGCTTATATCAGCGCAGTATTGGACACATTAAAGCAGTGATAAAAACATTAAGCGCACTAAACTCCTGCAATCGATTCAGGTTTATGATTGCATACGTATGAAGCTTTATAAAAGAACTCATAATGAACAATGAAGGCTCGTGGTGTTGAATGATGCTGTGATAGTGAGTCTTTACTATACAGTGAAACTGCAGCACATCTGCTTTATTGATATTGAGCCCGTTAACATCAGGAATGACTCGAGTGCAACAGGAGAAAAGCTCCTGGAAGGCATTTAGTGCTCAAGTGTCATATTCAAAGATTTTTACCATATGCAATATTAAAGATTTTTGTTACCAAGCATTCTGGTAAAAAACTGATTTCCTATATAATTATTGTATATATACAGTTCTGTCTGGTTATCGAATCTGATTAGTTGATAACCACGTGATGATAGCCTCTTCACTCTTGTGTATTACTCCGCCCACACAGAGTGACAGCAGATCAATAAACTCACCACTGTCTGACAGATACTGCAGCTGCTGGACAACATCATGTACTGTTGAGGCTTTTCAGGTGAGAATGTAGTCATTTAGATTGTAACTGCAGCTTATATATAAGGACAGTGCCTATTTTAAATATTTATCATTTTGGAGATTCAGCACGTTGGTGGCCATTAGCCTGTCATTGAGCAGAGCAAAGGCGCTTGACGTTGTAAGAGTCTAAATTATCCTATGCATTTGTTTATATGGCAAAAGATGTCTTTCACCAAAGAAGGTCCATGCTGACTCCAAAGGCAGATACTGATGAGATCAGGGCCTGGTGTGTGGACTTTGGGGGTTTTACGATGTGGTCACATGTTGATTGGTCAGTTTGAATGTCTCAGTATTTGGGCTTTGGTCACATGGTCAAGAAAGGTACAAAATACTGTAGCTGGTAAACTTTGCTCTGTCTCTTTTCTTCTCTGCGCTTTCCTGAGCTCTGCTCCTCTCCTTCTCTGGAGGTTATCTTCTCTGGCTCTCTCCCTCGCCCTGTCTCTCCCTCTCTCTCTGGTAACTTTAAATTTACATTTAAGCTGGGTACAATTAATATCATATCTTTTTATCATTTCATATTTTATCATTTTATACAGTTATTTGTAACTAATTCAGTTGTAGAGAATTATAGAGAATTATTGTCATTAAATCATCTCATTTTCAAGTATTTGTGAATTACTTTTGATTTAACATCAACACTTAATTGCTCCATATTGCAATACAATACAATCCCATAATATCAACGCTCTCCCACATTTATAGCTATTAATACTGCCCTTATTTCTGTTTTTGGAATAAGATTGCAGAAGAATGGTTTGACTAGAAATGTACAGTATTTTACTATCATGCTGATAACTTTTTAGTCACTCGGCAGAACTACAGTTCGAACCGCTGTGGTTAAAACCCATTCTTACAACGTTCCGCCACAAGATGGCAGCAGAGACCACATAATAAACCCTTAGAGGAGAGAAACTCAGCTGATCACATCATTATAAATCAGCTAAGTGACTCTCTCAGTCGATCTCTCTCTTGTGTGTGCTGCAGTGCTGTATTTATACCACAGTAATCTGCTAGTGTTTGCTTTGCTTTGGCTTTTTCAGGGTTAATTATTGTGATCTCCTGATTGCAGCAGAGAAATACTGGGAAATCTCTGTAGACTGATGGCATTTCATATTGTTCAGCCTTATAATTTTAAAATGTGAGTAAAATCAGCTGCTTTGTCTTCACTTTAAACATTACGCTAGAGAATCACTCAAACACTAGCTCTACAGTGATGTTGGTGAATGAGCAGCGGTTTCTGCTGTTCTGACGTCAGCTGCAGATGTGAATGAATGGAGGAAGAAAGTAGTTCCTCATACAAAAGGGTTTTGAGACTCTCTGTGTTTGGTTTTCTTTTTTATACACACGATTATGCCGTCAAACTGTTGTATAGATGCAATATCACACAAGTAGCAGTGCATATGGCTGTATATCGTCACTGGTGGGACAGTAAGGCACTCGCCCTGTGGCCTCGAGCCAACACACGCCTCCCACCAGTGCCGATATACAGCCTTATCACACACATGCAACTCGTATGATATTGCTCATTTACACACACACACACACACACACACACACACACACACACACACACACACACACACACACACACACACACACACACACACACACACACACACACACATTATTAAAACAAACATTTTTATGTTTTGTAAAAATCAATTATAACCAATTGATAATTATTTATTTCATTATTTATTTATTATTAAATTTAGATTTTATTTATTCTTTATAGTTATTTATTATTTTATCATTTTAATATTAATAATTTACCCATTATTGTATTGTTAAGCCTTACAGCAATGCAAAAACAGTAATTTTAACGAAAAAACTATGTATATTATGTATTAAATCACCCATTTTATTATTTATATATTAAATTAATATTTTACATAAAAAATATTTATATTAAATTTTATATTTATTCTTGATTTTAGTATTATTTATTTAAGATTTTATTATTAACAAACTACCCATTAATTGTATTATTTATTTATTTATTTATTTATTTTTTAATAATTATTTCATGCATGGTTTAAGATCGGTTTGATTGTGCAGGTAGAAGCAATGACACCAGTTTCCAGCTGAAGCTTATCTTAAAAACCATACACAGGTTATCAGTAATACTCGTTATAATTATTATTTCCTCTTTTATAGCATTTCAAGGTGTTACTAGCAGTGAAAGATGCAGACTAGCATTAAAACGCCAACAAGAGGCTTCAAAGTAAATTCAGGATAAAACGTTAAAGATGCACTTCTGAAAAATAAATAAATAATCATGAAAAAATCTGTCAAAGCTGCCAGAGCATCAAACCTGTGCCACACTTTCATTTTTAAGACTACTGCAGTTTATTCTTTTAGCATCACAATGTTTAACATCGCTTCAGCACCTCAAGCATGAACATTCCATCTCTTCCCATGTAATTAGGTCAAATTAATTTTTCAGAAATAATATGTATACTAGGGGCGGCACGGTGGCTCATAGCAAGAAGGTCTCTAGTTTGAGTCCCGGCTGGGTCAGTTGGTGTTTCTGTGTGGAGTTTGCATGTTCTCCCCGTGTTGGTGTGGGTTTCCTCCGGGTGCTCCGGTTTCCCCCACAGCCCAAACACATGCGCTATAGGGGAACTGATGAACTACACTGGCCGTAGTGTATGAGTGTGTGTGTGTGTGTGTGTGCACGTGAGTGTGTATGGGTGTTTCCCAGTACTGGGTTGCAGCTGGAAGGGTACTCACTGTTACAAATGGATATGCATCAGCATAGTGGCAGGTTTAAAAACAAAACTAACATCATATGCTAATGAGGGAGAGATGGGCACTAGTGGGCGGGGCTTTCCCCCTCTGATGACACGTACAAAGGGAGAATGTCAATCAAAGAGTTTCAGCATCAAGTCTGATTAGAACAAAATTAATTCATCTTTACCATTAGAGGCTGCTGGAGACACTCACACACTGCTGACACACAACTGGGTTAAACCCTGCATACAAGTGAGTTTTGTATAATAGATGCCCTTCAAGGTTGATTTTAGAAGAATAATATGTTAAGACATCCCTTCACACTGATGTTTTCTGTCAGGCCAAGCAGATTATCAAGATTTGCACATCCCTAAATAAAACACAGAAACTCACATGTTGAGGAAAGGGTCGTGCGCTGGTAAATAATGAGAATATAACGCTGAGCGTCTGAAGTGGAAAAGTTCATGCCGACAGAGTTTGTATAATTGTGGGAAATGAATTTATAAAGCTGGCAATAAAAATGGAAAGCGGCGACACTGCGAACAGACCTTTCCACTTCACACATGCCAATTTATAGCAGAGCTGTCATCCAATTAACTGCGGGAACAACAGCCGTCTCACCCACACAAATCAACCAATTAACTAATTACAGGAGGATCTGACGCCGCCGTGTTTACTAGACAATTATTTCAGCTCGGCTGCGCAGAGGTGGAGAGGAGAGAGAAGTTCTGCTCCGCTTTCTGACACGATTACATGCAGAAACGTGAGATTTTCCTGCAAAAATGCTTTTCTTACTTAGAGTTTTTGTCTTGTTTCTAGTCTAAATATCGGACAAGCCTTAAATCAAGAAGCATTTTCTAGACAAGCAAAAAATAATGTGTTGTTTTCAGAAATAATGAGTCGAAATGAAGTCAGGTTTTCCTTAAAACAAGCAAAATAATCTACAAATGGGGCAAGCAAAATGATCTTATTTTACCTTTTGACATAACAGTATTCTGCTTACCCTGTTGGCAGATTATTTAGCTTGTTTAAAGGAAAAATTCACTTTATTTTAACTCAACACAACAATGGGCTCTATCATACACCCGGCGCAATAAGGCACAAGAAATGTTTGGCGTGATTTGTTGCTATTTTCAGACCAGCGCTACAGTCATTTTCTCGTTTTGCTCTACGTTGTTTAAAAATAAATGTATTTGCGCCACTCTGTGGACTCATGTGTGTGCTGGTCTGAACAGGAGGTGTGTTAAGGTGCATTATTAGAGTGTTGCTGTTTTGAGGACCTGAAATAGACCGCACCATTGACCGACTAAAAGCTGCTGTAAAGTCCAGCAGAGTGTGTTAGTTATGCGCCTCTACGTGTCCAAACACTTACACACTGCTGAACACACACAGGATGATCAGCAACACACAAATATCTTTACAGATGAACACAATTAAAGGATTAAAATGATCCAGAAATGATGATTTTCTACATCAATATAAACACCACTGCCTCCAGGCCTTCTTCACCTCGGGGGGCTTATTGATGACGATCTGTATAATGTTATTATTATTAGCAGTGTTATTGATTATATGCAGATTTATATTAAACACAAGTGTAGATGTGTCCACCTGTGGGGTTTTGCAGACGTCTGCATCACCATATGGAGCATAAGAACAGGACGTGTGTTTGGATATAACTCAGCTGTTTCATTATTATTGTTCATTTATTCCTTTGCTGGAGATTAGAACTGAATTTAGAAATAGTTTAGACACAAATCTTTGTGCTTAACAAAGGAGATTAAACATGTGGGCTAATGGATGTGTTCAGTGGAGTGAGTTTCCACCGTTTCCTCACTCCACCAAAGTAAAGTAAAGAGTAAAGAGAAAGTAAAGAGGCTGAATGGAGGAGGCTCGTTCTTTATCCTCGCGCTGCAGATGAATAAATGTGATAAATAATAGCTCTTGAAACTATGAACATAATTGAAAGGTTTCATTAGATGAGCATATGGAATTTTTTTTAAAAGTGATGTGCTTTATTTTGTAATAATTCGACAAACCGGTCGATTAATTAATCCTTATTTGACTGATGTTTTGATGTGATGTGTGACTGAAAAACCTGAAATCATTCAGCGCAGTGATATGGAGCTGCAATGCACTCTAAACCTGCCGGAACTACTTTAGCTGAAAAGAATTAGAAAGCTCATCAGCCAATCAGAATCAAGCATTCAACAGACTTATAGTGCAACATGAAATAATCAATATGTTTCTATAACTATAGCTTTAACAAAAACTAATGCACTCCACATGCATGCCGCATTGTACAGTCTACTATACTTATGATTTACCTCTTTTATTAATGCTGTAAAAATAACATATCATTGTTTTATGACACAATGCAATAATGCTACTGAATCAAACCTTACTGTAAAAGAGCTTAAATCATATTTTTAGTGAACTGTGAACGATCAAGTTGAGTTTGCCAGTTTATTTTACAACAGAACTTACAGTAAGTCTTGTTTTGTGCCTCTTCCTGAGCCGAGTAAATTAATTTGCTTCATTTCTGTAAATCTGTCTGATGTCAACATTGACTCAAAACTAACATGGACCACTTTATCAGCATCCTAACTCAACTCTTATGCACAAACCGCTGCAAATAAAACAAAAATGCTGAAATACTCTAGCAGGCGTGGGTGTAAATGTTATTTTTATCGCACAGTCGTAATGTGAAGCCAGAGCTGGTGGCGTCGTGACCCCTGACGAGCACTTATTTCCACCTGTAGAGTGTGTGTGTGTGTGTGTGTTCAGCACACCTCCGCCACCCCATACACACCCATGACCCGCCAAACCCATGAAAACCGCAATTACTGGCGGCCCGCGGCAGGAGAGTCCATCCCAACCCGCTCTTTTGTAATTACCACCGCCAGAGGCCAGGTGAAAAGCCAGCCCAGATAACATCTTCCCCTCCTACCTGTAGCCAAGCAGAAAACACACACACAGCTCGCGTAATTACGCTCTCACAGACATGTGGGGAATTTGCTTTTAGAGGATGATTTGTCAAGAGCCGGTGCTGCTGCAGGGGTGTGGGGTAAGCTGAGCCAGCAGATCGCTCATATCTCATGTGGACAAGCGTTCATATTTAGACATTCCTTCAACATACATATATATATATATATATATATATATATATATATATATATATATATATATATATATATATATTTATATATATATATACACACACGATATATAAATACGTATCATTCTTAAGGTTATTTAGACTGTATATTTAGATGTTAAAGGTGCAGGATGTAAGTTTGACACCCAGTGGTTGAACTAGGTATTAAACGCCTGGTTCAAAACACATGCAAGCGCAGGTTGCCAGATTGACAACATCAACAGCCTGCCTAGCAAGCCTAAATGCAGATTTAAACCATGTACTAAATAAAAGCAGCGGCACGCGATAGAAAGAATATTCTCCATATTAAAGGGAGTTTTTGTCCTGACCAACAGCTGAGATTTATATTTCAGAACCGGCTTCTATTCCTCACAGCTGAACAACAGAACACTGACAATGATCAGCTCAGCTACAGCTCATCTGCTTTATTCAATGTTCAATAATAATATAGTAATAATGTGAGTCTGAATGCTGTTTTACATCACATTTATTGCCATACTACTGGAAGCAGCAGCAGATAGTTCAGCTCAGATCTGGAGAATACAATAAAGCGTCTGAAACTGAACTCTAGAGCTGAGACTCAGTGCAAACCAACACATATCAGTGATCAGCATCTACATTTAATCATGTTAAAGAGCTTTAATGTGTGTTCATTAGATTATAAACCTCACCATTGTGCTGGAGTGCAGTGAGTGCTTATTCTGTGCTCCTGAATGGCTGGATTTACATTGCTGCCGTGTTTCGTCTGCTGCAAACAGCCAAATTGTTCATCACTGCGTATCTCTTCATGCAGCGTGTTGTTAGGACACGGGGTTACAGTGTGACCTGCTCACCTAATGCTCACACTCACAATATTTATATTATTTGCTAATCAATAACCACCTCATGTGGAACTCTGAATGTGCTTCTCATTTCGGAGTCTGCTACTGTCCATGTGATGGTGTTTTTAGCTTTAGAAGAGTCTAAAACTGACATACAGCAGCTTTAGAAAGATAAATGTACAATTGTAAACTTTGACAGCATTGAGATAGATTGTAAACGTCATTGTAAAATGGCTTGAATGTTATTTGTGAATTTGTAAATATATATTGCAATCCTAATATATTACTGAGGTCATCTCTGAGTATTGCATGATCAGTCGATATACTGATTATTGACAGGCCTATGAGTGAATCTGCAATAGTCACACCACAGGATCTGCAATGTTGAGTTGTGATTATGATGAGCAGAAACCATATTTCAGAAGGTGATTAGTGGAGTCATCGCAAATCTGAACCCTAATAGACTGAAAGATGGACGTGTTTTAAGGAACTCTGCCTAAGATATCCAGCCAATTTAAATCAAGAAATTCTAAAGTTTAGAGATTTATGTTCTCAGACTCCACAGAAAACCATGAAACAAAACAATTTATGAAGAGTTCAAAAAACGCAAAAAAAGTGCCATCTGACATGTGTTTATATATATTTTATCTTTCTTCTGTTGCATTCATCTATGCTTGCAAATTGTTTATTATGTTTTATGCAGATGTCAGTGGCGTAGCGGACGGGCCCGCAGGGCACGCACCGCGGGGGGGCCCCGCGTGATAAGGGGCCCCGCGAGATATTTTTGTGTCAAAACCATAGACTGTAAAAGATGGTCAAAACGTCACGGATATCAGCCATTGGCGGCAAACTGCGGAGAAATGACTGGAGCTTCTTTCGCGCGCTCTAGGTGTCGCGCGCATTCGCTCTCACGTGCACTCCTTCTCTTTGCCTTCACGCGCGCTCCCTCTGTGCGCAATAGTTCCCCGCATTCAGAAGTTCACCCCCAAATTAACACGGGTAATAAAAAGATTCAACTTCAGTCATGTTCATGTTGTGAAACAAAACGTCCACTGTTGATTATATTAGACTTTTTAAACCTTTTAATAGAGGAAGTCCTCGGCTCTGCAGAGTCTGCATATTAATCAGAAGCTGAGTGTATATACCCAGCCGGCACACGACCGACCTTCAACGTTGAAATATGGTTGAAATAAGGTCAGGTGTGTTTTTAAAGTTGAAATAATGTTGATACAACGTTTAATGTTCAACGGTTGAAAAACTTCCTGCATATGACCAGGCTTCAACGTTGAAATGCGGTTGAAAATACGTCAGTTGTTGTTTCAAAGTTGAAACAATGTTGAATGATAAATGGTTGAAAAAAGTTACAGAAATCATTAAACAAGTCAACGTTGACATTTTTTAATCGTGATCTGTATGTTGAATTAACGTCGTGGCTTCACCCTATTTTCAACAACGTTTTTGGTGGTTACCATGGTATCATCGGAGGACTCGGCGCACGCGGCCACGCGCAGCGCTTCATTGGAAGTTTGAATCGTAATTACGGACACCTGCAGTGCAACAGAATTCAGAGGTAAGCATGTTTTTCGATGCTTTACATGTTTTATTTATCCCCAGTCTTGTTTTACACACAGTTAATCTTGAAGGTGACTTTTGAGTTGTAGTGTTTCGAATTTTGAAGCATTTAAAACTTTCCAGTTTGGTTTTTAGTCTTGTTTGCGCTCCGGTGACGCAGCAGCTAATCTCGAGCTAATGCTACATGTTTAACTTTAGTCTATGTTAGTGTTTTTACCTGTTTTAATTGGCAAATTCAAATCGATAAACTTCAAACGCGGTTTAAAGTTACTGAGCAACGTTATAAGACAATATATTTTTTATACGCTGTATTGTTACTACAAAGTGAACTGCTGTCGTTTCACTGTTGTGTTGTGTTGTTTACTTGTAGAGATGTAACTTACTCCAGAGACGCTCTAACTTGCACAGCATTGAATGGAAAAGGCTTTGTCCATATGTAAGTTTACTAAGTTATCTGTTAAAAATCTTGGTGCTTTGGTTGGGGATATTCTCTTTTTTTAATATGTTTGTTTATTGATTGTTAGGCTATGTTGTGTGATATTATATTGTTATATTGATATTATTATTGTGATATTATGTTGCGAGATTATGCTATGTGACAATATTATGGGACAAATATGTATTTAGTCAGAAATGAATGCTTGAATTACACTTTGTACAGTAGCAGATAAGAGGTGTAATGTGTTTTAACTTTCTAGGTTATCTAGAAGGTCCAGTTGAGGGCATGAAGAGCATGCAGATGGCCTAAACCTGTCAGCCAGGACAGACTGCAGTTCTACACCATGCCAATGATTTGTATGGATGTCTGACTACTACGGTGTTCTCTCAAGGTATTGCTGGAGCAAAACAACAGCACCCGTTACAGTGAAATTTGTATTCTTAAAAAAATAGTGATATATGTGTAGCAGCAGTACATGTGATGTCATTGAGAAGTCATAAAAACAAATAAACATGCTATTTAAAAAAAAATCTAAATATTAAAAACTTGAGGATTAAGATGACAAATGAAATGTATCAACTGTCTTGTGAAAAGGGTCTACATAAGATCTCTGGTGTTTTCAAACTGAAAGGGATAGTTCACCCAAAATTGAAAATTTACTTACATTTTACTCCCCAAGTGGTTTAAAACCATTATGAGTTTAGTCTGTTGAACACAAAAGAGGCTATTCTGAAGAAAGATAAAAACCTGTAAGCATTGACATCCATAGTTGGAAAAAAACAAATACTGTAGAAGTCAATGGTTATAGATTTCCAGCTTTCTTCAAAATATCTTCTTTTGTTCAACATGGTGAGTAAATGATTACAGAATTTAAATTTTGAACTATCCCTTTTCTCTGTCCTACATGCAGGCTTTTGCAAAAGTGCTGCTCCTAGAGTTTCTCTCAACCTGTATGTCTAAAAAGCTTTAAACAGCTTTTACAGTACGTGTAATGGTTTACAACAACTTGTAATTATTAGATGTGGTGAATGTTTCATGATTCTTTACTGCAGCCAAGTAATTTTTTCGAGAATCTGAAATTTGAATTCTGGAAAATGCTGGCACCGGTGATAACTAAAGACCTCTAGTCTCTTATAGTTAATATTTTTTCTTCTCCAACTTTTTGTTTGCTGGTTGCAAATTCCTCTTGATAAATCTTATGTATGACTATAGGAATTATCCTAAAAAAAGCTGGCTACACATTGTGACTTTGAGAAACAGTTATCAAATAACCTTAAGTTTTTACTGAGCAATGTTATCAATAATATATTAAACATGCAATATAATAATTATTATAAATTGAACTACTGTTGTTTCACTGTTGTTGTTTCCTTTTACTTTAGATATGTACTCCTAACTAGAGGCGCACTACACAGCATTAATGCTGTGTATGTAAGCATTAATGCTGTGTATGTAAGTTTGCTAAATTCATTTTATGTCAAGTTTCTTTTTTCTTTGGTCGTAAATAATGTTCTGTTTATAATTGCCTGTGTTCACAAACCAGCTTTGTCCTCGTTTCTTTATTGATTGTTATACTATGTTCTGGTGTGTGTTTTGTTTTCCTTTGTGTCTGTTTGTCTCTCTTGTATACTGCGGTTTACTTGTAGCAGTACCTAATTGTGTGTGGTTTGTATGTGCGTTCAATTTAAAAATAGAAATTTTGCATCATTAATCTTATCAAATTAAATGTAAATGAAACCCAAACAAGATCAGTGAAGTAGGAATATTCAGATGGATGCGTCAAAATTATTGAATGTGACGATTTTATAGGACAAATTTGGATTCAATTAAAAATAAATTTGAGTTTGAATTTCACTTTGTATAATAGCAGATACCAACTTGGTTGTAACCTAGTATTTCATTTATTGCAGGTTTTCTGGAAGCTCCAGTTGAGGGTATCAAGGACATACCGATGGCCTAAACCAGTGTCAGCCTGGACAGACGTCTATTGCAGTTCTGCTATACCACACCAAACTCTCTGCTTTTCTATGGATGTCTGACTACGGTGTTCTCTGAAGGTGTCACTGGAGCAAAATAACAGCACCTGTTACAGTGAAATTTGTGTTAAAATTACAGAGAAAAGTTATTTTTAGAATTTGCAAAGGTTTTTTCTTCCTCCCTTCTCTCTCTCTCCAAACTAAACATTGGTTTGTGCCTGTTTTGGTGATTTCGATGTGATATTTGACTCATTTGCCATGAAGCTATAGTTTTCTCTTTCTCTATGTACAGCAAGTGTCCCAAGATGTTCAAAGTCCAGAAAAGGAACTAAAAACTTTGTCAAAACATTGCTTCTATCTTCAGTGGTTCAACTGTAATCATACAACTCAAAAACACATTTGTGCATCAAAAGTACTGTAAAAATAACTTGTTTGCCTCTGCCACAACAGGTTAGGGTGTGCGCTTACTGCTCGTAGTAAACACACAACAGGTTAGGGTGTGCGCTTACTGCTCATAGTAAACACACAACAGGTCAGGGTGTGCGCTTACTGCTCATAGTAAACACACACGCTGATCTAATGTGGGAGAGATATACGCAAACAATTTTGTATTTACTGTTTTGTTTTGCCTCACTAAAGTGTTGTTGTAGCTTGGCATGTTCTCAGTTGAACTACTGAAGTGTTTTTTGTGCCTTATCTGGACTATGACCATCTTGGGACCATTGCTGTCTGTAGAGGATGAGGAGCATTTAATCTAAAATATTCTAGTTTGTGTTCTGAAGATGAACAGGTCTCTGGGATGACACAAGTAATTAATAACATAACCTATGTGAATACTTAATGTGACATTTTTTTAAAGACCAATGTAATAGTGAAATTTATCTACTAGGTGAATAGTCCTACATTCACAAACGTGAGCCATCATTGTAGGACCCATGTGAACATGCAATTTTAATGATACTAATAGTAATGGAATAACAAATTACTGTTATATTATTTAAGTTATAGGCTATAATAAGTCAAATAGATGTGAACATGTCAAGGTGTATAACTGTTGTGTTTGTGAGAGAGAATCCAATCATATATTCTACACATTTTCTTGATGTTCCACTGTCACAGGTGCTCAGTTTTGCTGCAGTAATGCTAAACACAATAGATGTACTTTATGCAAAAAGACAAAAACAACTAAATATTTAGCATGCAGACCTGCAAAGTGAAGGTGCAATGTCAGATTTATAGATTATAGCAGGAGTTTTCACTATTGTAAAAGTCAAGTCATTCATTCACAATGAATTGGAGTGGCAAACCTCACTATTGATTTTGTAGGATACTCACCTGGTGTTTGAAAATAAAAGATGCATTTAACTGCTAGACAGATATAGATGTTTTTAGTGTTTTACATTTAATTTTTTTGTCCCCGGTGCCAGCTTTTACCTCAAGCGTTTCTCTCAACATATAAAACCTTAAACAGATGTAATGTATTTTACTTGTGATTCTTAGCTGTGGGTGATGTTTTATGATTTTTTTTCTGCAGCCACTTTAAAAATTTGTATTTTGTAAACTTTGTAAACAGAATTGTATTTTGGAGACTGTGTTGGTTGAAGCGTAGTTTAGTTATTTAGTTAGTTATTATCTGTCTTTCTGAAGATGGTAACACTTTACAATAAGGTTGTGTTAGTTAATGTATTTACTAACATGAACAAAGAACAATACATTTAAAACGTCTTTCATATAAAGGAAATACAGTTCATGTCAGCTCAGTGTATTAATGTTAACAAGCATACATTTTTATTTTAATAGCATTGGGACATACTTTAATTAAATGATTAATAAATGCTGTAAGTATTCATTCTTTGTTCATGTAAGTAAATATGAACTAACTTCAACTCTTAATTAAAAAGTGACCATTTAAATGTTTGTGTATTTGAGTGTACTGCATGTAATGTAACCTGCATGGTTTTAATGAACGATTGTATGCTGTAAATGTTGCTGTATATTTAGAATAAATGATAATGTGGTGTATTGAATAAATTCATACACAGGCTAAGTTGTGTATTTGTATTGTTTTTTTATTAGTAAAAATTTGCTATATTTATGGACTTTGTGTTATATGTAATTTCTATTAAACTTACGTTGAAATGTACGACGGTGAAACAACGTCAAGGTATCAACGTTGATCCAATTTGCAAAATCGAAAGGTAATTCAACCTTAATTCAACGTCTACAAAACGACCAAAATTCACCCATGAAGAAGGTAAGAGTGAAACAATGTCGTGATTTCAACGGTGAATCACCGGTGGTGACCCGACGGTGAAACAACGTCACTATATAAACGTTGATCCAATTTGCAAAATCGAAAGGTAATTCAACGTTGATCCAACCATAGACCTGACGTTGATTCAACGTTGAATCACCGTTGAAATGCCGGCTGGGTAGTTTTACGTTAGGAAATGCAGTCTTGAATTTACAGTCGGCAAGTACCGGAGAACAGATGTAACACATTGATCAAATTTAGTTTTCAGTCACGTTGAAAGTAATATTCTACTCGTTTAGTTTTGCCTTCATTCATGTAGATGTCAGTACTGACATACGTCTTCAACACATGATTTTTTACAACACGGTTTTTTTAAAATAATAGTTTAACTAACTAATTTCTAATAACTACCTTTTTTATCTTTCCCATGGTAACAGTCAGTGCATAATATTTAACTAGTTATTTTGCAAGATAGTTGTATTCAGATTAAAGTGTAATTTAAAGACTTCACTTATGTTAACTAGGACAGCTAAAATAATTAGTCAAGTTATAGTATAACTGGTTTGTTGTATAGACAATCAAAAATATACAGTAAATATTTCTTAAGGAGGCTAATAATACTGACAAAAAAAGTCATTCTGGTCTAGAACCGTTATTGCTTGTAACAGTCGCGCCAACTCCCCTAACCCCCCCCCCCCCCCCCCCCCCCCCCCCCCCCCCCCCCCCCCCCGCCCCCCCCGCTCTTCACCTGGGGGCCCCGTCAATAATCACTGCAGGGGGGCCCCCGCATTTTGCGCTACGCCACTGGCAGATGTATGATTTTTACATGTAGAGTTATTTAGGTCATCTTATGTTGCGATGTATATAGCAGAAAAACTAAATATCGCAATGTCATTCTTTTCCAATATCATGCAGCCCTAACACACACACACACACACACACACACTTCTATATGAAGAGCTCCATGAAGTGCCATCTGTAAGTAAAACGAGCATTTTTCTCAGCCTTCTATGTTTATGTTCTGTTATTTCACCCTAAAGGTAATGGAAAGCCTCTATTAATCAGCATACAAGTCAAAGTACTGAACCTACACACAGATAAATGCTCATTTTAGAAGTACATTTGGTCACACTTTACAATCAGGCTTCATTAGTTAATGTATTCACTAACATGACCTAACAATGAACAACACTTGTACAGCATTTATTCACCACAGTTCAACATTTCCTAATGCATTATTAACATCCACATTCACGCTTGTCATAGTTAATGCACAGTGAGTTAACATGAACTAACAAATACAACTGTATTTCCATTAACTAAGGTTAACAAGCAGGAACATATACTGTGATGAAGGTATACTTCACTGTTTGTTCATGTTATTAAATGCATTAAGTAGCATTAACTAAAATAACCTTATTGTAAAGTGTTACCGAACATTTCAGATGGCACTTAAAGGATTTTGAATCTGAACTCTTCATATGTGTTTTATGAGGACTCTCTATTGGTGTAATGTATTTTACACTGTAATCGCTGCTTGCTATTTGTGACCTTTTCCCTTTACTTTTTAATAGGACTGCATGATATATCGTTATCGCCATAATATTATATGCAACATGCGTATCGCAGACATGTGATGAATTACATTTACTTATTATGCTTTATCTAAATTTGACCAATCAGATGGGACTGTACTATCTTTAGCCCCACCTCTTCAGTAGTTGCTGTTCTGCTATTGGCGGGAGCTGAACCCAGAGCTGAAAACAAACACTAGTGGGCGGAGTCGAGACAAGAGCAAAATGACAACAGCCAATCAGAGACAGAATATCTGCATATCAGGGTTTTACTCACTCACAGTGTTTTGAAAACTAAATGTAGGACAGTTTTTTAGTCTGAATTAGAGTTAATTTGATCTGAAAAATACCTTTCACCTGTTTATTTGAATATCATTACATAAATAAATGATTAATTTAAAAACATAGCAAATAAAAACGGCATTGAATATCGGTCTCGCAATACTCAACAACATTAGTGCATATTAAGCATTCTGAATTATGAGGACACATTATTCGTCACTTTATTCATCAGGAGTTGCCACGGCGGAATGAACCGCCAACTATTCCAGCATATGTTTTACACAGCCCTTCCAGCCATAACACCCATACACACATATTCACACACACTACGGCCAGTTTAGTTGATCAGTTCCCCTATAGTGCATGTGTTTGGACTGTGGGGGAGACCGGAGCACCCGGAGGAAACCCACACCAACACGGGGAGAACATGCAAACTCCACACAGAAACACCAACTGACCCAGCTGGGACTCAAACCAGAGACCTTCTTGCTGTGAGGCCACAGTGCTAACCACTGAGCCACCGTGTCATCCAGACATGTTCTAATACACAATCTTAATAGAGTACAACCTTGACCCCCCCCCCCCACCACCACACAAACACACACACACACACACACACACACACACACACACACACACACACACACACACACACACACACACACACACACACACACACAGGTCTAAGCAAACAAAGAAACAAACAACATCCAGTCTCCTGCAGCTGGTGTGAAGGGTTTAAAACACACACTGGTATTCACATACTGAATTATCTGCTTAAAAACACATTTAGAAGAGCGCTGATAAGACACGGGATGGGATTTGGAATAAAAATAGGGGATTTTGATGGAGAGGAAAAAAAAGAAACAAGAAGTAATCCCAATTCATCTGAAAGCCCTCAAATAATAAAAGGGGCCGGAAGATTTACTGCTCACATTTACATTCTAATCATTCAAGCTTTAAAGCGGAATATAAACATTACAAGCACAGGAGAGTGTGAGATATGGCCTTCTCCAGATCACTGCGAGCACTCCATCAACGCAAGAAAAATAGATATATTACTGGAAAATGAATAAATAAGCAAAATTGTACATTTATTTATTCACCCCTGAATGGTTCATAGTAGCACCTCACACATTCAGATCCCTAAAATACACCTTTCAGACGTTGTTAAGGTATACATTTAAATAAATCGCCACAGTTTGGGCCACCTTTTACTGACAGTGTATCATTATGCTACAGTGATGTTACAGAGACGATATGGTGATGCTACACTGAGGTTAAGGTGATGATATGGTGATGTTACACCAATGTTGAGGTGATAGGCTGATGTTACAGTGACATTTCATCTCAGGCTAAATGTGTATTGCTTTACTGTTGTGCACCATTTATATAAATACATCAGACCATCAAAAAAAACACACAAACACATTTGCCCTAGCTCAACTTTTAGTGTGGAATCTTCCCTGCAGCGGTGCGTGAGACAGGACTCAGAAATCAGCAGTCACCGCAGCCAGTTAAGGGATTAAAGGAGATTTCAATGTGAGCAGCGCACCCTGTGTGTTCCAACACAAACATCACCTGAAGAACAGCCCTCCACACGATGACTAAACCTACCTCTACACCAAAGTTTACATAAGGTTCACATTCTGGTTGTGCATGTCACTGCAGATGATGTTTTCCAGTGCTTCGGCACTTATAAATCATTGCAGATGTAGACATGACAGGAGAATCAGTGGATCAAGGGTCAACCCTTTCAGATTTTCCCTCAGCCCTACATTTGTTTGTTCAAAACTGCATCCTGCATCACCTGAAAGTAAGACTAAATGAGATACAGAACTGATCTTGTGCTATGGTTTAGTGTGCTGTGGGACAGAGCCAAGGAATCATGCTCCAACAATTCTGCTTTACTCGAGAGTTCATCAGAAATCCCAATCCAAGGGCTCCCTGCAGTTTTGTGATGTTTAACATTTGAAACTTAATAATATATAAATGTAATTATAATGTTATTCTACCATAATAATACGTGCTGAACACTTTACTCATTATCAACATGGTTTCTGCAGGAGGATGATGAAGACCACAACTCCCATGATTCCACACTCAGTCACAGAGTCACCAAAATACACCTTTGTTTGTTGTGAATACTCACCCTCTAGTGGTCAAAATTACACATGTCATCAATTAGAATAAAAATAAGCACAAAAATAAGCCAACCAATCAATCAATCAATCAATCAATCAATCAATCAATCAATCAATATGATTTCTGCAGGCGTCTTTTAAAATGAGGAGGACTACAACTCCCATGATGCCACTCAGTCATCAATATACGGCTTTGTTTGTTGTGAATACTCGCCCTCTAGTGGTCAAAAACACACATGTCATCAATTATAATAAAAATAAGCACAAAAATAAGCCAATCAATCAATCAATAAATAAATATGATTTCTGCAGGCGTCTTGTAGGATGATGAGGACTACAACTCCCATGATTCCACTCAGTCATCAATATCCGGCTTTGTTTGTTGTGAATACAGGCTCTCTAGTGGCCAAAATCACACACCATGCCTTTAAGTGATGAATAGATATCTAACTCTGTCTGTCTAAACGGAGGATCACGTTAAACCCTCAATAGCGTCTGCACTGCTTAATTCCTGCCCGTTTTGTGTGTTACCCACCGAACGCTGCCACTTTGATGAGGATAGCATGGAGTCCGCTGGATATCATCTCTGAGAGCAGCTCGGCCTGGTCTCGACGCCACAAGTACGCCAGCGGCTGGAGCTGCAGTCTCGCACACCTGCAGAGAAAAAATAAATAAACATTAATATTGTTTTAAAATAGAAAGCTATTTGTTAACTTAATTTATCACGAGAGAACAGCTGCACCAACAAGCAGTTCACCCAAGCAAACCTAGAAAACACTAGCTTAAAACTGAAGCGTTTTCCAGGATCTCCAGCACCCGTACTAACCCTGCACATACTGTAGTTGTCAGATATAATAAACAAGTGTCAGAGAGATGGAAGAGTGTGTTTTTACAGGTGGTTTGTCAAACCCACTCACCTGCGTGAGGCACACTCAGAAATGCACACTGTTTTCTAGAGATATGGAGCGACTGTAAAAAAGTTTCTGGTGTAAATGTGTGCAAAGGTGCGTGTTAAAGTGTCAGAGAGATGACGGTGGTTTGTCAATCCCACTCACCTGTGTGAGGCACACTCAGAAATTCAGAATAAATGAGTTGACCCCTCACAGATCTCTCTTTTACAGTAATATATTAGTGCATGTGCATTAGATCAGTCAGTATCTTTCTATTCCTAAAGGTGTTCGGTGACCAAACTCTTATTACACTTGGACATAACTGTTTAATAAAACTGCTGTGTAAATGCACCAGAATATATAGTCAATATTCACTGAGAAATGGAGGGTGAAAAGAGGGTGTAGTTAGTTATGATGTGTATATCATATATCTGATATGATCTGAGATGATGCCAACCATAGAGGACTTCTAGAGGTCTCCATAATCCTGGACCAGGCCGTATCCTGAGCTGATGCTGTGGTGGTCAGGAGACTGATTCCTGAAAGACCCCAGTGACAGACAAGTCCCTGCATTGATCTAGTGGGCCATCCTGAATACCCGCTGGTGACCTACTCACACCTGCAGCTTCTCCACGATGGACGTCCAGCGTTCTCCAGCCTTCAGCGCCTAGACTGCAGCTCTGCATTGGAAGTTTGGCCAGAGGAGAAATGCTCATGCCCAACTGAGCCTGGTTTCTCTCCAGGTTTTCTCCTTCACTTTGGTCAACTGGTGAAGTTTGTTCCTCCACTGGCTTGCTTGGTTTAGGACTTGTGTTTCTGCGCATGGATTTGGTCTTCAGTGTTTGGACTTTCAGCAGTGAAGATTAAACCACACTGAACTGAACTGAACTGAACTTCAGCTCTGAACACTGGACTGACACAGCTTCAGTTTACTAGAGCTTCTGTGTTCAGCTGCTGCCACATAATCTACAGTGTAGAAGTGCTGGAGAAATAAAGGTGTATAGAATTGAATATCTCTGTCTGGCTCATGTTACGGGGTGGACGACAGCGTCACAGGTCAAATGGAGAGCGCTAGTGATTAGGGCGATTAGCACAGAGGCTCTGCCCCATGGCATTATGAGCCGTCAGGTACACAGATGGGGTTACAGCATTAACCACAGAGGAACAAAAGCTGACTGACAGCGGTATGTGCAGAGACACACACACACACACACACACACACACACACACACACACACACACACACACACACACACACACACACACACACACACACACACACACACACACAGAGAAACAGTAATGTTCCAGTTGGTTTCATGTTCAGAGACACTTTAAGTACCAACTAAAGAAGTTTAGACTCATCAATCTGTTTATTTATATACACAATCTTAAGTCAAAGTGCTTCACATAAACAAGAATAAAAGAAACAAAGTTCAACAAGTAACAGAAATAAAAATAAAGAATTAAAATGATTAAAACGTGTTTGTTTACATCAAGCCTATAACATTTCTGCATACTGGGGTAAATGGTTGAGAAGAGATGTACTGTTTTAAGTGCTTCTACTTTATATGTATATATAGATATATTTGAACCCTGCCCATCTTTGATATGTAACCCTTAACAAAATGTTATATAGCAACATTTTATCAACGATAAATACAAATGTAAATAAGATTGTATTCAGTGACCTTTGACACTTGTATTGTATATCTTTCCTTGTTCTTGTAAAAATGTGTTTATTTATTTATTTTTTTATATATAGTTTTGTTCTGAACTGTTTTGAAAAAGGAAAAAAAAAGTGTTTGATTAAATAAGAAAGACACATTTAGTGTTTACAATCACATTAATCAGTTATAATGTAAAGGATTACCTTTCATTTTTAGGAAATTTAATTACAGTTACTCACCTAAAACACTGTGCATACATTAAACAGGTTATTGAGTTTTTTGTTACACAAATATATTTAGCAAAATAATAGAAGTTTTCCAACTAAAGGTGGTTACATGCATCAATAAACAATAATATACAAATTTGTAAAAATTAATATAAATAATGCCGTGTGTACATGCATTACTAAATATGTCCTTATGAAATGAGCTCATGACAATACATGGTGTAAATTCAGGAGCATTTTATGTTTTGTTGTTGTTATTCTGATATTTTGCATAATAAATCTAATTTTCAACTAAAAAAGATTTGTCCAACAATTACACCTGCTTATGAAACGATCAACTGTGGAAACAAATGTCAATATACTGTATGGAATAAGGCATAATGCATTAGAAATGTTTCATGTTCTCAAATATCTTTCATCTTCATGCATTAAGTGTTTTTACTAAAGCTAAAAGATCACTTTTGACACGAATGTAAAAACAAACCTAAACTTATATAGTCTATGCACTGAGATCACTACCTGACCAAAGTCTTGTTGTCCATCCCAGATGTATGATGCAGTCCTCCAAGCTCATGATGGAGTCAGACACAATATTCATTCTGTTTCCACTGCAGCATGACTTTATATTCTATACTGGACATTATTGAAGGTTCAGTGATGAGACTTTAGTCTAAGCAGAGTCAGACCTTACTGTCCTAATGAAATCATTCAACATCAAGACATGATCAGATTTTATTGTGCTCAAATAAGCTAAATCTAGAGGCCTTTGCCTTTCATAGAGACACTTCTGACACCAAATCATCCACTAGAAGACCAGTTATTATCTGTGTTCCTGAAACTTGGAGAGGCCACAAGACTACTGTCAGGGAGTGTATGGGGATTTTAAACTACTTAGTGAGTGTTTAGATTACTTTTCAGACTAAGCAATTAGGAAAGTAATCCAAATCCAATTTTAATGATGAAATTAATTACTTTCCTGAAGTACCTTACCCAATACTCTTCACTGTTAATTGTGTCTTATTAACTGCCTATCATTAAAATGTTTTCGGTTTCCTATTATTGTTAAAGCACATATTAAGCATAGTCTTATATTAGGGCGTACTCACACCATGCTATCTGAACCGTGCCCAGGCCTGTTTCCCGGATCGTTTGAGAAGTGTGAGTGCTCTAAATCGGGCTCAGGCACGGTTCAGTTGGCCGGCCCTGGCCCAGTTGGAAGAGGTGTGCCAGAGCGTGGTTCACTTGGGCTCAGGCGCAGTAAGCTTGTACTGTGAGTGCAAAGCGTGCCTGAAACTGAAGACGAGACGTGACTTTTAAGGGACAGTTTTTTATATGAATTTATTAATCATTCTTACTGTTTAATGAACGCAAACTGTTGTAGTTTATTAAAGACGTAAACCCCTCACTGCACCTTCAGCAAACCTCCTAATTCCTGCAGCACCAGGACTTTATGATTGTTTATGAGCGTGGCTGATCTGTTCTGCGAAATGTTTGACTGCGTGTCTCCGCATATCAAACCACTAAATCGATATAACTAAAGAAATCTCCACTGTGCTGAGTGAGAGCGCTTACTGAATAGGGCATCATCGATGACGTAAGCGTGCCCAGGCCCGAATGTAATGTGAGTGCGGGCCGTCAGGAGAGACAGGAGGAGGGACAAGTGTGTTTCAGCCCGGTTCAAGGCAACTGTACATAGTGTGAGTACGGCCTAATACTATTATACTAAACAATCTTGTTTTTGCCTTTAAATAAGATCATTCTGTTCCCCATTGGCAGATTTTATTTCTGGTTTTAAGGACAAACTCACTCAATGACTCATTATTTCTGAAAACAACACTATATTTGTTGCTTGTCTAGAAAATGCTTCTTGATTTAAGAGTTGGTAGATATTTGGACTAGAAACAAGACACAACTCTCAGTAAGAGCAGCATATTTTGTAACCCAGTCTGCTCTGTGAGGGAGAAAAGAGGTCACTTACACATTTTCCACTCGTACTCTCTGATAATCAGACAGAATGGCTCCGACAGACACGCCGTCCACATGCATCTCCTCCTGAAGCACAGATATACATATATTATAATAATAATAACATAATCACCAGACCATAAACTCAACACTGAGAGTCTGAATCCTGCATCAGTGACCCGCCGATGAAGACAAACACCTCAACATCAGCAGAACAAAGCCATTATAAAATATGCTTTATTTCTTTCTCAGATATTTCCCAGATTCAGGAATTGTTCACAGTATTTCCTCTAATGTTTCTTCTTCTGGAGAAAGTCTTATTAGTTTTATTTGGGCTAGAATAAAAGCAGTTTTTAATAGTGTTAAAGCCATGTTAAGGTCAATATTATTAGCCCCTTCAGCAATATTAGTGTTGGATTGTCTCCAGAACAAACCACTGTTATACAATGACTTGCCTAATTACCCTAACTTTACCCTAATTACCCTAGTGAAGCCTTTAAATGTCACTTTAAGCTGAACACTAGTGTCTTGAAGAATATCTAGTCTAATATTATGTGCTGTCATCATGGAGAAGAGAAAAGAGATCAGCTATTAGAGATGATTATTAACACCATTATGATCAGAAATGTGTTGAGGAAATCTGCTCTCCGGTAAACAGAAATTGAGGAATAAATATACAGGAGGGTGAATAATTCTTTCTTCAACTGTATATATTATATTTAAAAAAATGTAAAATATTAAATATAAAAAATACTGTACATTAGGGTGATATTCTAGAATTGCGGGCACATTTTGTATCTACAAGATAAACCTATGCTTATTTTTCAATAACTTTAATGAAACTCTTTTGAATAATAACACAAAGTATATCAAGTTATATTTTAAAAACAACATTTGTTTGTGCATTTATGAACATTTTGGCTTGAAAATATGTTGGCATTTCCAGGGACGCCCATGCATATTTCAACAAGACAATGCTGAACCACATTCTGCACACATTACAGAGTCCTGCGGAGGAGGAAGAGGATACAGGGACTGGCCTGCCTGCAGTCCTGACCTGTCTCCAATAGAGAATCTGTGGCGCCTTTTGAAGCGCAAATGAGACAACAAAGACCTCGTACTGTTGGCCACCTTAAGACTTGTTTGCAGGAAGAATGACCCAGAATAACTTCTGAAACTCTTCATCACTTGGTGTCTTCAAGTGTTGTAAAAAGCCCCTTTCACACAGTGATCCCGGTAAATATGCAGAAATTTTCTGGAACGACTTTACCGGTAAATTCAAAACAGCACTATTCACCTCCAGAAAAGACCATTCACACATCCATTCCACAATACGGGTAAATTCTGACAACATTAACCAGAAATGAGCTGTAAACGGCTGCGCTTGTACTTGTAAACATAGAAGTCGTCAGGCTTTTGTTGATGTACATAATATGTGTGTGTGCTGGCGCTCACCGGCTGCTACACGTGTCAAGCATCTGAAGCAGAGCTTGCAGGTAAACAAACAGTAGTTGATCATGAGCATTTTAACCATAATTATTTACACAGCTGGCATTCAGAAGGAACATAGAAACACTATCTGACTAACATCTAGCAGCTAAATGTGGAAAAATATTCAAAGGCTTTTATTCTCATGAACAGCACAGATGTGAACGTGTCTGAGTGTTCTGATTGGCTGGAGTAGACGTCTCACGTCAGTGTGTTCTTATCGTGAACGCGCTCTTTCCGGCAGTCGTCACACAGCGCAGCACTCCGGCAGATTACTGCTAATGACACAACTTCTCTATCTGGAAGACGAATTCACCGGTGTTTTCAAAAAGGGCCTGTTCACACATACAATTCAGATCCAGATCCAACATCATGATTTTCTAAAATACTACTGATAATAGCTTTTCTCCAGGGACATTATATACCGCACGATTCACTGCCATCACAATCTTTAGCAGCGGTGTTGCATATTTTCCCAGTGTTGTGTTCAGCGCTAGCGCAGTATGCTAACGTCCCCACTGAAGCTCCGTCAGACGCTCATGCCTTCAGCAAACACAGATAAGACCTATCGCTTTCCATCATCACCAAACAAGACTGAGCAAACGGCATTAGGCGGAAAATACAAACAAATTACAAGAGCTTTAGGCCACACGCTTTATCTGGCACTGGGGCTGTTAGTGGAAACACATACACACACACACGCACACACGTTCCCATGAGGCAAACAAACACGCGTCTCACACAAACATCTGACATAAAGCCTGTGCTGGCATTCATTTCCAAACACTCTCTGACCAATGCTCTTTTCTCTTTAATTCAATAACACACACACACACACACATACTCACACACACACTAAACACACTCACTCAAACACATAAACTCTCTCTCTCTCTCTCACACACACTCAGACAGCCGCGCGTGCAGGTAAAGCTCCTCTATTAGCTGTGCTATCGACCGCAGGCGTGCTGGGAGTGACCCGAGAGGTCATCATTTATGTATTAAGCAGGTTTAAAGCTCTCCATTTCTTTTTATGTTCTCTTTCGGCAGTAATGTGGAAGTAATCAGAGACGGGTTTGATTTTCCCTGCTGCTCCTGACACCTGCAGCGATCGATCCGTCCCTCAGAAACACACACCTGCAGTCTGAAGATGAGAGCCAGGGCCCGATGGAGGCTCCCAGGGGCCGCCCGTCTGCTCCACACACACATGCGCGCGCACACACCGGTGGAACAAAACACCTGAACATCTGAAGCGAAGAACGGCCGGAAATAATCATCCTGCGTGAACACAATCCTCAGACAACAGCGCAGAGAACAACATCCATCCTGTATCGCATGAGAAACCAGTGAGGGAAAGGCCAAATTTCAAATAAACATCCATCCATTAGCAAAAAACACTCACTTCAGGGGGTTTTAGACTTGTGTTTAAATGGTTAATGTGAATAATGGTAATCATGGAAATGCATTTGTTGAATAAACACAAACATAGTGTACTTTAGTGACTCCATTATGCTTCTCTTGTTTACTGTTGGTTGCTAGTAGGGTTGGGTCGATAGACGATGCCATCGCCGATGGCCGATAGACATCATGATGTCATGACTACAACTCCCAGCATGCACCGCACACACACCAGTTCCTGTTTCCCACTGATTACACTCACACAGCTGGTAACTCATCACGAACTTTATATTCACTCCACACACACACACACACACACACACACACACACAGAGTCTTGTTTTCCTTGTCAAGCATTTCGATGTGTGTTTCCGTGTCATACTGTGTTGCTGATCTTTGTCTGTTTGCTGTTTCTTTGCCGGCTAGCCTGTCCTTTGTATTTCGACCACATATTTTGGATTATCTTTATGCTACTGTTTGCCCCTGTTTTTGACCATTGCCTGCACGACTTCTCTTTAAATAAACTGCATCCTCACATCCGTTGTCCAGCATCATCCGTTACACTAACTATAGCGACAGTACAACACAGTACTGCTGCTTCAGCATATTTCTGACATGGACACATGTTGAATAACAAAGCCACAGCACACGCAACAACTTGATCTACCATTAAATTCATTTGATAAAAGGCACAAAAATGTTTCATGCTGGAAAGCAGGTTTATATGTGGGAATGTAAATGATTAGCTGATTTGCTGCAACGGCACCTTTAAAGATGATATCAATGTAGTGGATTTTGATGCTCTCGCCAGCAGAGTTGTGAAGGCAGACAGCGTTTTTGCCTGGGTGGCCAGATCGAACTTTGTTGCTCTTGCCGCCTTCTGTGTGAACGCACAGTAACAATGGTGGAAATGCATCTAATTAATTTACATCTGCAAATTAAAGCTAATTTACAGCTAACTTTATAGCTAACCCTGCCACAACATGACATGTTGTACATTGTCCCTGTATAAATGAATAAAATAAATAAAATCAAAATTATTTGCGTTTGGGAATTTTTATTTTTACAAACTTTTACATAATTGGTTCACGTTTGATAGAAACTTTGCTACTGTTAACATTAGTCAGTAGCATTCTGTAGTATTGCATGAGAAACGAGTGACGGAAAGGTGGAAATAAACATGCTTTAATTCACAAAAAACAGGGTTAGGGTTAGGGGTAGGGTTTTACGAACTTTGGCTGCGTCCGAAACCGCCTACTACTCAGTAGGTACTGCATTTGAATGTAAACGTACTACTCGGCCGTTAGAAAAGTGCGTTCTATACAGTATGAATGTAAGAAGTATGAATGGAATTCGGACGTACTACATCCACCATTTTGTCATGGTCACGTGACCTACCTGCGTCAGTTTTACTTCCATTCATGAATTCTCTCGTGGGGCATCATGGGATAGCGCAGCGTGCCTGGGATGCGCACTTCAGAATCTCGCCGGAAGTAGTAAGTCTTCCGGGTACTTCTCGCATACTGATTTTCGAATTCTATGAATTCAGACATACTACTCGGCTCCATACTGATTTTAGCGTACTGTATAGTATGGAAGTATGCGGTTTCAGACGCAGCCTTTGAAATTAGGGATGCACCGATACCATTTTTTTAGGACCAAATCCGATCCTGATACCAAAATTCTGAGTATAAACTCAAATAATATATCTTCTTTAGTAAAAATAATAGACCTACAGGCCTACGGTATATGACAGATGAAACAATCTAACTTAAAACATGATGCCTGCTGTAAACTAGGCTACTTTATTTGAGCATTCATTATGACACTGATATGATCTGTTGTGTGCAGCTTATGCTTCCTTTTTTAATATTAAGATTTTTCTTTGAAATCTGTAATAGGCTACCAGTATTGACAATAATCGTTGGGAAAATAACCAGCTGATCATTTTCTTTGTCTGAGGCCAGTTTTACTTGAACATTCCCTTTTCTGTTAATGACAATCCATATTGCGTTGGTCAGTTTTACTTTTATTAATTTAATCAACTATTTGAGCCAGGCTATTACAAACTATTCGCAGCACTGAAAGTATTGCTCTCGAAAGAATAAACTCTGAAGAGAACATAAACTCATTGAGAGAATAATCTTACAGAGCGGCGCACGTCACGTCTGTGCAGCCGGTGGGTGAAGTGATTGATGCATCACTGAGGCACAGCGCACAGCCCTCCGGTATCTGCGGACACTTTCCAAACAGCAGCAAAAAGGGAAGAAACGAGTGCGTTGAGGATCTGCCCAATGTATTATTGAGTCTTTTCTTATTTTAACTTTCAGGTAGGCCTACTTTGTGTGTGAAGAGCAGGTAATAACTCTCTCTGTGTGTGTGTGATGTGATCTGCTGATCTAACAGAAACACCGCAACATGATTTAGAAACAGCAATGAACTCCTTGTTGCAGGTCAAAATTAACTGATTTAATGCAAAACGAAATGCCTTTCTCCACTGATTATTTAAACTAATTGAAACAAATAGTCTTTTGTGTTGTCATAAACACGACACGCAGTTTGTGTTGTGAATGAATGGAGAATGATTGATTGATTGATTCTGAACTGAACATGAATTTAACCATGTGAATATTCATCTGTGCTTCACATTAAACTATAGAATTGCTTCAGAACATTTGGCATAAATTAGGCCTACTAGACAACTTTCTAGGCCCGTATAATAGCCTACCTTCATGGCTTTTGTTGGCTTATAAATGACACAGAATATAGCGAATATGCAAGATCTGATTTGGATCGGTACCAGCTGGCCGATACTTGATCCAGCAAAAATGTGCAGTATCAAACCGTGAACAGTGCATGCCTATTTGAAATAATAAAGTAATTGACATTAGTCAGTAGCTGAGTTTCCATCACGCTGTGTTACGCACATTACAAGTATCGCATGATAAACGAGTGATGGAAATGCAAAACTTTGAATATAAAGCCTTTAAAAGAGCTGCTGTTCTAAATGATTATTTTTCATAACTGTGTAAAGAAGATCCTCTATGGCTTCACTATCAAAATCCCTTTTGGGTCTGTTTTTAAAGAGCGCAGTGTGAAGAAACTCAGTGTTTAATGTTAAAACAGTGTGTGCACTGAAGACACACACACACACACAGCCTCTGTTTTAAACACACACGCAGGCTGCAGATTATTCTCCATTCTTCGGCATTCCTCTAAAACACTCGTGTTTGCTGTTCAGCGAATGCACAAAAACAGAAATCACTTCTAATAATAATAAAAGGTCAGAATGCAGGCTCTCAGTATGCAGAAACAGCGCAGTGATTTCCATACATATGAGACGCTCATTGACACTGGCATCTTTGACAACTGGAAATTTCATCTGAATTAGTTTTTTCCCTTTAATTTGGAAAGGTTGCGGCTGAAATCATATTTTGCCACCTCAGTGCCACAATATCATAATTTTCAGAGACAGAAGAATTAGAGAGAGACGTACAGGAAGACACACGCTGATCTGCTGGAATTAAAACGCTTCAATATTAGAGCTGGAAAAAGACATAATAATAACACCACACTTTACAATAAGCACGTTTACTGTATTTAATAATGCATTTACTAACATGAATTAAAAATCAACTATACTTGTACAGCATTTATTAATTATAGTTCAACATTTACTAACGCGTTATTGACATCCACAGTTGTGTTTATTTACATTAGTTGATGTACTCTGAGTTATTGTGAACAATAAATGACTTTAATTAACTAATGCTACCAAAGATTAATAAATACTGTAATAAATGTATTGTTAATTATTTTTATATGCAAATATATTAACTAATGGAAATGTATTGTACTAATAGTATTAATAATAATAATAGTAATAATAATAATAATAATAATAGTAATATAATAACAATAATAAAAAATAATAATAATGAATAATAATATTAAAACAATAATAAATAATAGTAATAAAAACAACAAAAAATAACATTAATAATAATAGTAATATAATAAAGAATATATATAAATAAAAGTAATATAATAACAATAACAATAATAACAATATTAATTATAATAACTATAACAGTAATAATAATAATAATATAAAAATAATAATAATAATATTAATAATAATAACAATAATAATAATAATAACAACAATAATCCACCCCATATTGGGTCGAATATGGACAAACCTAATAACATTTAAAAGACACTTTTTATCCCATCATAAGGTTTGTCAATATTTGACCCAACATTGAGTTATAACAGCCCAGCAATTTTTCGAGTGCACATAATCTGATAAACGTGACTAAAAGTGACAAAGGTTTGGGTGGTTCCAGAGACCCTCCCCTTACTGAGAAAGGTCCAGAATTTGCATACAGGAGCTCATTTGACCTATTTTGACTCCCATCATAGATTCTGAAAATAACCCATCAAAATAGACTTTAAGATCAAGAAGAAACGAACGTAAGTGAAGTCATCTTTCACTACTGACCGACTGTATTGTTGTTAAACAGAGAAAACATTTTACAAGACTTTTATTCTAACCCTCGGGACCTTATTCCTGAAACAAAAACTGACCAATGACATTATGAAAAGTTATTTAAATATTAATTAGGTTATTGTTGTTATCCATGAATTTACAAATGTACTTTTAACAAGAGCGGCTAGAAAAATTAGGAAGCTCTACATGATTAATATTCATTCATTCATATTCTTTTCGGCTTAGTACCTTTATTAATCAGGAGTCGCCACAGCGGAATGAACCGCCAACTTATCCAGCATATGTTTTACGCAGCGGATGCCCTTCCAGCTGCAACCCAGTACTGGGAAACACCCATACACACTCATTTACACTCATACACTACGGACAATTTAGCTTACAATATTCCCCTATAGCGCATGTGTTTGGACTGTGGGGGAAATCGGAGCACCCGGAGGAAACCCACACCAACACGGGGAGAACATGCAAACTCCACACAGAAACGCCAACACCCGGGGCTCGAACCAGCTACCTTCTTGCTGTGAGGCGAACATGCTACCCACTGCACCACCGTGTCGCCCCATGAGTAATATTATTATGTTTAATTTTTTTATTATTCAAGTGGCCAAATTCTGACAGGAAGGTTGAATGTGCTGGCCAGTTTGTTATTAGCCTATAAATGCTTTGCCTTAATAATCAGCTTTTAATTTAAAGCCTTAACAGATTATTTCCCCCCTAATGATACAGTTGAAGACAGAATTATTAGCCCCCCTGTTTATTTTTTCCCCAATTTCTGTTTACCGGAGAGCAGATTTTGTTCAGCACATTTCTAATCATAATAGTTTTAATACTCATCTCTAATAACTGATGTCTTTCTCTTCTCCATGATGACAGCACATAATATTAGACTAGATATTCTTCAAGACACTAGTGTTCAGCTTAAAGTGACATTTAAAGGCTTCACTAGGGTAATTAGGGTAAAGTTAGGGTAATTAGGCAAGTCATTGTATAACAGTGGTTTGTTCTGGAGACAATCCAACACTAATATTGCTGAAGGGGCTAATAATATTGAGCTTAACATGGCTTTAAAACTATTAAAAACTGCTTTTATTCTAGCCCAAATAAAACTAATAAGACTTTCTCCAGAAGAACAAATATTAGAGGAAATACTGTGAACAATTCCTGAATCTGGGAAATATCTGAGAAAGAAAAAACATTTTTTAGGAAATGTTTTTGGTACATCAAAAAAGTGTGATTATGATGACTATCTGAGCTAAGACCAGCTGAAAATTGTGAAATGTCACTAAAATGCAGTATTTAAAGCTCATAGTTAAATAGAAAATGAGGTGAATACCTGCAAAAAGAACCTCCCCTTTCACCAGGCTGGCTATAGGTCTGATATAGTTAATAAATATATAACAGATACAGTTACAGCATGCTGTACGTTTTTCATTTAAAGTGTGTGCAGCACATTATTCTAGAGATTACTGAGCTTTAAAAAAAGCAAATCACATCGCCATTTCAGTCAGAAACACCACAATCCGATATGCGTCAAACCAGTGAAAAACAACAAAGGTGTGGATCTCTGTCAGGCAGTGCATCTTAAAAACAGCATTAGATTTAGGATTTCTGTGAGGCAGTTTTCCAGAGCAGCCATGAAAAAACTATTAAAAGTAAAAAAGTACAAACAGTAGTAAACAAATCCAACATGCACAGTTCCATGTTGATGCTTTTACTCAGTAAATTTGAACAAAACTCAGTGGAGCCTTTTCACAAGTGTGTGTTTCTCCTCAGCAGCAGACGTGCGCAGTGAATGGGAGAGCACAACTAATCATTTATTTAGCTGAAATAATGACAGACAAACTCCAGCATGGTGTTATGGAGACTTTCAGAAGAGGAAAACAACAGTGTGAGACTGATAACAGCAGCCAGACGAGAGAATCATGTCAGATTTACTGTCCTGCACACACACACACTGCATCACACACACACCCCACTTATTCGCTTTTATGCAATTTGATGCAAAGATGATATAATAAACGCACAAATACATAGAAATGTTCATACGCTTATTTAAAAAATCTAAATATTAAAACCTTTCAAGGGTTTAAGATGCTGATGAGTGGTAAACACATCAAAACACTCTTGTGAATGCTGTGTGTGTGTGTGTGTATGACATTTATTTCTGAACATTTGTAGCTCAGTGTAGTCACTATAATCATGATATGAAATGTTCATACACCGTTACATCTCTATTTGAGACCGTAATAAAGAGATATAAGATGACATGAAATTCAGAAAACACACACACACACACACACACACACTACTATATTTATTATTGACCCTTTTATCAGTGCTGCAATAATAATAATAATAATAATAATAATAACTGTATCATTGTTTAACACTGACGTGTAATGCTACTGTAAATAATACAGCATTCACAATCACTTCAGTTAGTAAACTCTGAATAAACACACTGAGTTTGCCTATTTATTATGATCATGTTCAGTCCTTTTTAAAGTCTTCAAATGAAGCTGAACAGATTCAGGAATTTTGCACAGCATTTCCTCTAATATTTTTTCTTCTGTAGAAAGTCTTATTTGCTTTATAAAATTAAAAATAAATAAATCATATAAAACAATTAGAAATTGAACAGGAGGGCTAATAACTGTATGTAGCACACAGCTTTATTCTGGAGCAGAGAGAGAGTTCGGCTGTAGATGGCAGTGTCGCACTACCACACACACGCACGCACACACACACACACACACACACACAGTGAGAGCCACACCCAGAACAGCAGCCTGCCTTCACGCTGGCGTGTCATTTGCTCAAAAGACAACATCTAATTAAGTCAAAGTGCTGGAAGAATCTCTTAAAGCCTCCGACTCTGCGGTGTGGAGCTTTAACAGCTCATTATCACAGCCGGCCTGTCAGCCAATCAGAGTACAGCCTCCGCTAATCAACCGGCGCGCTAATTCTGTCAAACATCAGGAGTTTCAGCGCTCTTCATCACACACGAGTTTAATAAGAGAGAAAACTTTCAGCAGATCGACACAAAAGCCCTGCTTCTTTCTTCGTGCATTATTAATATATGCCTTTTTATTTCTCCAGCGCTGTTTTTATTAGTATTAGTGCCATGCAGAACTGAAATGGTGGAAATGATTTCTGTGCATGCTCTGAAACATGCTAATAATGCAGATTACTGTTTGATCTTGAGCGAACTCAAAAGCTACTGATGATTAAAATATGGTCAAATGTTATTAATAGAATTATTTTATGTTTATTTCTTTATTTCTGTCCAGCACTGTTATTATTATTAGTGTGATGCAGAGATCATTTCTGTTTATTTCTGTGCATGCACTGACACACGCTTATAACTCAGATTATTGTTTGAGTTTGAACATTCTCTTCTGCTCGTCAAAGCTGAACTGATGATCAAAATGCCGTCAAATGATATTAATAGTTTTTATTTTATGTTTATTTCTTTATTTCCAGCACTGTTATTATTATTATTATTAGTGTGATGCAGATTACTGTAATGGTGGAAATAATTTCTGTTTATTTCTGTGCATGCACTGAAGCATTCATTTAATATTAACATTAGTAAATGCACTGAAATATTAATACACTTATTGTATGTTTATTTATTTTGTTTTTCAATATTTCACTTATGTATATCTATTTACATTTTATTTTATCACAATTATATTTGTGTTTTTATTCGATTCCTCTCGCAGTGATTTCATCAAACTTGTGAAAGATTATTCATTTAATTATCTTATTTATTATATATTTATAATGTTACCATTATTTATATCTATTTACATTATTTAATCAGAATTAACCCTGTGGTTTTTATTAGCTTGTTCATGCAGTGATTTCATCAAAATTGTGAAATTTTACTCATTTTATGTTTATATATATATATTTGTTTTTCAATATTTCCCTTGTTTATACATACAGTGTATCCTAACCCTGCTCTTACAACTGAGATCAACCACAGGACTTATGTAAGGTAGTGTGTGTGTGTGTGTGTGTGTGTGTGTGTGTGTGTGTGTGTGTGTGTGTGTGTGTGTGTGTGTGTGTGTGTGTTATGTTTTTCAATATTTCCCTTATTTGTATCTATTTACATTTTATGTAATCCTAATTAATTATGTTGGGTTTTGTTTTTACTATTAACTTGTTTTTGCGGTGATTTCAGCAAAATTGTGACATTATTCATTACTCAATTATTTTGTTTATTTTTAAGGAATATCACAAAAAACATCCCAATTTGATGAATTTATTTATTTGATGAATTTAAACCACAGTTTTGCAGCGCTCGGACAAAATAAGAGTAATTGTTCAAATGTTATTTGATTAGTTTACAATTAACATTTAAAATGTTCGCTTAATTACCGTGTTACCGTGTTTGATAAAACAATTTCTGTCACAGCAGAAATCCCACACAAAAAATTAACAGTCAATAAAGAAGTTCATGAACTACTGAAATATAATTTTATATCTATTTACATAAAATGTAAATAGATATAAAAAAAGGAAAATATTGACAACAAATAATAAACATACACTTAGCGGCCACTTTATTAGGTACACCTGTCCAACTGCTCGTTAACGCCAATTTCTAATCAGCCAATCACATGGCAGCAGCTCACTGCATTTAGGCATGTAGACATGGTTAAGACGATCTGCTGCAGGTCAAAGTGAGCATCAGAATGGGGAAGAAAGGGGATTTAAGAGACTTTGAACGTGGCATGGTTGTTGCTGCCAGACGGGCTGCTCTGAGTATTTCAGAAACTGCTGATTTACTGGGATTTTCACGCACAACCATCTCTAGGGTTTACAGAGAAAGAGAAAATATCCAGTGAGCGGCAGTTCTGTGGGCGCAAATGCTTTGTTGATGCCAGAGGTCAGAGGAGAATGGCCAGACTGGTTCCAGCTGATAGAAAGGCAACAGTAACTCAAATAAGCACTTGTTACAACCGAGGTCTGCAGAAGAGCATCTCTGAACACACATTCGGATGGTCGGCTCAGAATTTGGCCTCAACATCATGAAAGCATGGATCATCCTGCCTTGTATCAGCGGTTCAGGCTGGTGGTGGTGGTGTAATGGTGTGGGGGAGATTTTCTTGGCACACTTTGGGTTCATTAGTACCAATTGAGCATGGTGTCAACGCCACAGCCTACCTGAGTATTGTTGCTGACCATGTCCATCCCTTTATGACCACAGTGTCTCCATCTTCTGATGGCTACTTCCAGCAGGATAACACACCATGTCATAAAGCGTGAATCATCTCAGACTGGTTTCTTGAACATGACAATGAGTTCACTGTACTCAAATGGCCTCCACAGTCACCAGAGCTCAATCCAATAGAGCACCTTTGGGATGTGGTGGAACGGGAGATTGGCATCATGGATGTGCAGCCGACAAATCTGCAGCAACTGTGTGATGCTATCATGACAATATGGAGCAAAATCTCTGAGGAATATTTCCAGTAGCTTGATGAATCTCTGCCATGAAGGATTAAGACAGTTCTGAAGGCAAAAGGGGTCCAACCCGGTACTAGTAAGGTGTACCTAATAAAGTGGCCGGTGAGTGTATAAAATAGTTATTAATAAAAGCACACACACACTCTCACACTGGTTTTACCTTGACGTGTTTGAGCAGCTGATAGAGATCCTCCACCTCGTCTCCATCAGTGGGGCTGTACTCTCTGTCGATATGCACACTTGAGCCCTCAATAGTGCGCCTGTACAGTGGTAAACCCATGGCCTCTGCTATCAGATCCACAGCCTGATGACCCACAGTCTGGTACATGTAGCTGTCCAGCTCATCTGAAGCCGCTGACACAGAAACACAAGCAGATGTCATTTACATTCAGTCATTCAGCAGACGCTTCTGTCCAATTACAGCTGAGGAGGCATTCAGAAACTCAACAAGAAGAGGCGATACACACAACAAGTGCTGATTATACAGAGGAACTGTTAATGTAAAAAAGTGCAGGAGTAAAAGGAGCAGTGTTTATCTGTGCATGTCATGAAGAACACAATAGTTTGCCCTTTTAATGTTTAATAGAAACCTGAAAATGCACTTCCTGTATGTTTTCAGTTCAATTCTCAGATTAGGTCTGTCTGAGGTGATGGACGGGGCTAACATACTTAACCACACCCCAGCTGTCACAACAAACAGAAATGGTGAATAGGGGAAGTCTGTTAGGGTGTAATAGATGCATTCGGCTGCAGCCGGTGATCGACGAGATTAGCCGAGCACAGGTGGGGGCGGAGTTGAAAAGGGAGCTGTCAAGCCGGACACTTCAGGGCTCAACGTTTGCTGCAGTCATGATGACCGATCACATGGCGTGATCATTTATTTATTGGAATAACAACAAGAGAGAGCGCATGAAAAGGAAATAATAATATCAATAATAATATTAATATCAACGAATAGCCGTATTAAACACTAAGCACAGGAGTATATATATATATATATATACAAGATGGAGATGATACCAAAAGTTAATTGTTTGTTTTGAAATTTGAGGGAATTTGTCCAATAATAACCCCAAAACACATGTGGTTCTGGTAATGGTGAATCCAACCAGTCTCGGAGCGCTGTCGCGGTACTTTGAGTCAAGTCAAGTCGGACAAAATTTCTAACCGCCATGCACTCAGTGTTGCCAGATGTAGCTGACTGATTCCAGCCCAAAAACCTGCCGAAGTGCAAAAACACCCGCCCAACAACCTCGATTTCACAAAAAGTGTCTGTGTGGGGGGGACGGCCCCAAATTTCATGAAAAGTGTATGTGTGTGTGTGTGTGTGTGGGGGGGGGGGGGGGGATGCCTTTACAAAACCGCCCAATTATACACTAGCCGCCTGTTATTTTTAACCCGCACACTCGGATTCAAAACCGCCCAATCTGGCAACACTGCATGCACTGCTTTAGACAGGGTTTGATTGGTCTGTGCAGCGCTGCATGAAGTCGAACACACCTGTTAACTCTCCCCAAACCCATTTCCCCATCCTTCTGAATAAAGCCGCAGTCACACTAGAGTTTGAGCTTGTGAAATTCTGTCGTACGGTGATGTGAAAAGGGGCGGGATTAAACAAGATGATTAGACATTAATAAAGCGAGCGATTGCTCCATGTTTTACATTTCAGTTCAGAGAGGTCATGTTTTGATCCTGGATTGGTCTCACGCAGTCAAGTGATGCGATTTCACAGGTCAGAGTTCACCAAACTTAAACTTTGCACCGCAGCAACCTGCGAAACTCGACGCATGACCCTGCGTTTCCGGTATGACGCATTTGAGTGCGTATGAATTGAAGTCTATGGGGAGAAAAGTCCAGTGTGACCGACCGCAGCTTAAAACACCTACTTCTCTACATCCAATCAGCTCGCATTAAAAAAACAAACAAGCCACGCCCACTGTGATCTCATTTAATATTCAGTTTCTCTAGGACCTGCGTCACAGCAGCTTCCAGTTCATGCGAACTTTAAATAAAGAAGTCAGGAAGTTATCATTTTTATTTCACATGAATATTTACTTAGTTACAGCTGCCGCGTGGCGCAGTGGGTAGCACAATCCCCTTACAGCAAGAAGGTTACTGGTTCAAGTCCCGGCAGGGTCAGTTGGTGTTTCTGTGTGGAGTTTGCATGTTCTCCCCGTGTTGGTGTGGGTTTCTTCCGGGTGCTCCGGTTTCCCCCACAGTCCAAACACATGCGCTATAGGGGGATATTGTATGTGTGCGATTGCATGTGTATGGATGTTTCCCAGTGTTGGGTTGCAGCTGGAAGGG
>CAIGQS010000134.1:103594-153532 GCA_903798195.1 Danio kyathit
CCGTTATTCATGGCAGAACATGAAGCTGTCTCTGCATTAATGTAGGCTTGTTTGATTTTGCCTAGTAGGATGTGATCCTCGATTAACATCTATGTTGATCCAAGAACGTCATTGTTTGAAAATGTGACCACTAAACCCATCCCTAATTGTATATTATTCCCAAAATCAGATGGGAATTAGAAGAATCATGTAGAAGAACATAATCTTAACTGTACGCTTAAACTGTAAACGTATACCTTAATTCTGATTGGCTGACTCGAATGTTGTTCCAGGATCAACATACTTGGTTAAATCACACTGAACAGTTTGATTATAGTCAATGGCATTGGTTAGATGAGGATACAGCAGAGTAGATAGAATGAATGAATGAATCATTAATTTAACTGTTTTGTTCAAAAGCACTGAATCATTTAGCAAAGCACATGAATGGCAGCTTTTATGAATGAGTCATTGAATTATTCACTCAACTGATTCATTAAAAAGTCTGATTCATTCCGAATTCAGTCAGTAAATGAGTCGTTGAATCATTCACTCAACTGATTCATTAAAAAGTCTGATTCATTCCGAATTCAGTCAGTAAATGAGTCGTTGAATCATTCACTCAACTGATTCATTAAAAAGTCTGATTCATTCTTAATTCAATCAGTGAACGAGTCATTGAATCATTCACTCAACTGACTCATTAAAAACGCTGATTCCTTCCAACTTCAATCAGTAAATGAGTAATTGAATCATTCACTCAACCGATTCATTAAAAACTTTGATTCATTCTTAATTTAATCAGTGAAAGGGTCATTGCATTATTCACTCAACTGATTCATTAAAAACTCTGATTCAGTTTGAATTCAATCAGTGAATGAGTCATTGTATTATTCATTTAAATGATTCATTAAAAACTGATTCATTCTTAATTCAATCAGTGAATGATTAATTAAATTATTCATTCAACTGATTCATTAAAAACCTGATTCATTCCTAGTTCAATCAGCGAATGAGTCATTGAATCATTCACTCAACTGATTCATTAAAAAATCTGATTCATTCTTAATTCAATCAGCGAATGAGTCATTGAATCATTCACTTAACCGATTCATTAAAAACTCTGATTCATTCTTAATTCAATCAGCGAATGAGTCATTGAATCATTCACTTAACTGATTCATTAAAAACTCTGATTCATTCTTAATTCAATCAGTGAATGAGTCATTGAATCATTCACTTAACTGATTCATTAAAAACTCTGATTCATTCTTAATTCAATCAGTGAATGAGTCATTGAATTTTTCACCTAAATGATTCATTAAAACTGATTCATTTTGAATTCAATCAGTGAATGATTAATTAAATGATTCATTTAACTGATTCATTAAAATCCTGATTCATTCCTAGTTCAATCAGTGAATAAGTCATTAAATCATTCACTCAACTGATTCATTAAAAACTCTGATTCATTCAGAATCCAATCAATGAATGAGTCATTGAATTATTTACTTAAATGATTCATTAAAAACTCTGATTTACTTTGAATTCAATCAGTCAATGAGTCATTGATTTTGAAAATGCAAATTCCTCCTGAACAAATCAGTGAGTGAATCATGATTCAAAAATTGCTGATTCTTTTGCAAAAGGAATCAGTGTGCGAGTCACCGAATCAGTTGTTCAAAATGTCCTGCATGTAGTTTACTATAGTTTAGTTCTTGAAATCCTAGGGAGCTTTTCTAAGTACAGTTTCAGTGTTTTGCACAAATCATTGCTGCAGGCACCTGAAGACAGCGAGAGCAGGAATGATGGCTGACTTCTCACACACATCCGGGTCTTTCTCCTAAACACACACACACACACAGACATGAGAAGGGTTCAGAGAGCAGCGCCGCCACATGGGAAACATTACTGGCCCAATCAGAGTGATTATCTGAAGCAGCACCCTTTGAGAAGACAAAGCCAGCGCTCTCCTCCACGCCGTAATGGCACTTAAAATCCTGTTTAATGTTTATTTGAACTTTTAATGTTTTGAATCTGCAGCTCTGGCCTTGAAGATCTAACACGGCCCAGATGTGGTCGTCCAGAACACCACATTTATTTCCCATTGTCTTGTCTAACACTGCCGTGCGTTTGACAATTGCAATTTTCCGCTGTTTTCGCTGTCTCCTCTCCAACACGCGCTCTGCATGAGAAATCACACATGCTTCACTTTTCCAGTTCAGACGTAAGTCAGGCGCAGATCAGAGCATTTATTTCTCATCAACACAGCTTTTGGAGAAGGAGAGATGAATGCAGGACACAGGAGGGATCTGACTGACTGTACAGACACAAGTGTGTGATAGTTGTTGGTCAGTGTTGGTTGTCTGTGTTATAAAATACACTGCATGCAAATCAACTTCTAAAAAACATATATATATATATTTTTGACCACACTCTCACTGATAAAGAAATAAAAGGTGTCAGTGGAGCCTTTCAAATGATGCACCTTTTTGGTACTATTTTTGCTACTAGTGCCAATATGGATCTTTTAGGTATTAATATATACCCATTAAACGGACAATTCACTCATAAATGAAAATTCTCCCATCATTTCCTCATCCTCCACCTGTTCCAAGCCTGTTTAGATGTAAAAACACTGTGGTGTGTTGTGGTGTAATATACCCTAAAACTACAGTAATGAGTCATTTGTTTAGATTACTGTAACTGTTACCATAGCAACTGTAGAATCACCATAATAGAACAATTACTATAGCTCTTGTGTTACCATAGCAACTGTAGAATCACCATAATAGATCAATTACTGTAGCTCTTGTGTTACCATAGCAACTATAGAATCACCACAACAGATCAATTACTGTAGTTGTTGTGTTACCATAGCAACTGTAGAATCACCACAACTGATCAATTACTGTTCCTGTTGTGTTACCATAGCAACTGTAGAATCATCACAACAGATCAATTACTGTACCTGCTGTGTTACCATAGCAACTGTAGAATCCCCACAATATATCAATTACTATAGTTGTTGTGCTACCATAGCAACAGTAGAATCACCTCAACAGATTACTTACTACAGTTGTTGTGTTACCATAGCAACTGTAACATCACCACAACAGATCAGTTACCATGGTTGTTGCGATACCATAGCAACTGTAGAATCACCACAACAGATCAATTACTGTAGTTGTTGTGTTACCATAGCAACTGTAGAATCACCACAACAAATCAATTACTGTAGTTGTTGTGTTACCATAGAAACTGTAGACTCACCACAACAGATTACTTGCTACAGTTGTTGTGTTACCATAGCAACTGTAGAATCACCACAACAGATCAATTACTATAGTTGTTGTGTTACCATAGCAACAATGGAATCACCACAACAGATCACTTACTGTGGATGCTGTTACCATAGCAACTGTACAATCTCCACAACAGATCACTTACTGTAGATGTTGTTAACATAGCATCTATAGAATCACAGTTACTAGAGTTGTTGTGTTACCATATCGACTGTAGAATCACCACAACAAATTACTTACTATAGTTGTTGAGTCACCATAGTAACTGTAGAATCACCACAATAGATCAATTACTACAGTTGTTGTGTTACCATAGCAACTGTAGAATCACCACAACAGATCAATAACTAAAGCTGGTGTGTTGTCATGGCGACTGTAGAATCACCATGGCAGTTTATTTACCATAGTTGCTGAGTTTCCATAGCAACAGTAGAATCACCACAACAGATCAGTTACTGTAGCTTTTATATTACCAGTATATATACAGTATTAATTCAGTAATGTTATTAGCTAAATATGCAAATGTTTCTATAGTTTATTCACAACAGAGTGTAAAGTAATATTTTCCCTAAGTTTGTAGATATATATTATATGACACTTACAGACAAGTGGATCTAGATTGATTTGCATTCTTATCCTTAATTAAAAGTTAAAAGTTCTTTTTTACTTCATGTTTGAAGTTTTTGCTCCCAAAATCCCTCTGCTTGAATCTGCAGATATTTAATTTTATTATTATTATTATTATTATTTCTTTACACAGTTCTGCTCAGGACTGTCAGCAGATTGTGTCTGGTGTCAGTGTTTACTATAAGTCACTGTAGTGTCTTCTTCGGGTGGGCTAGTAGTTGTCTCTCTGCACTTGATTAAGGTGGTGAGCGTTTAAAAATACTGTGTGTCGTTTCAGGCGGAGCTCAGAGCTGTGGTGGACCATAAAAACACACACACGACTCAAGGCCTGCTGTGAATCCTGCCGGACGCCTTAACGGCTGCGCTGCCTATGAGAAACTGTAGAGGGCCGAGGACATGACCTGCAGTTTACGAGCAGACCTGTTGCTCCTCGCCCAGAGATTCTGTGTGTGTGTGTGTGTGTGTGTGTGTCAGGCTTACAGAGACTCATCTACTGCTGCTGCTGCAGGTCTGCTGTGATTAAAGTGTGTAAAAGCAGGAGCTCCACTACAGCGCATGGATTTACACACCTGCCACTGATCTGTGCTCTGGAGGACTCATGAAAATCACACACACTCCACAAGGACACGTCTGTGTGTGTGTGTGTGTGTGTGTGAGAGAGTGCATCTGTATGTGTCTGTGCTTGTGTGTGTATCTGCATGTATGTATACTTGTGTGTGTGTGTGTGTGTGTGTCAGTCTGTATGTGTGTCTCTCTGTTTGTGTATCTGTGTGTCTTTGTGTGAGTTTGCCTGTAAGTGTGAGTCTGCTTGAGTGTGTATGCTAGAGTGTGTGTGTGTGTGTGTGTGTGTATCTGTGTGTGCTTGTGTATGCATGTGTGTGTGTGTATGTGAGTGTGTGTGAGAGTGTATGTGTATGTCGCTCACTCTCTCTCTTTCTCTCTCTGTGTGTGTGTGTGTGTATAATATAGTGTGCCATTCTATCTGGTAAATTCAGATGTTTTGTAAGAGTTTTGATTCTCCTTCATCCGTATTGTGTGTTCACATTTAGCATTTCTGAACTGTTTTTCCTCCCAACAGGATCTGTTTTCCAGCATTATAATGCTAGTTTTAAAACGGTAAACATTGCTAACGTCGTCCTCATTATTCTTCTGTTTTAAATATAAGTGCACGTTTCATTTGAGGCTTTGAAAACCAACCCAGGCTCATTCTGAAAACGTACCCCTGTATACATTTCTGGAGAGCACCAAATACACCCCAGGAGCTACATTTTTTTGCAGTTTTTGTTTTCGTGACTCCACCAGAGGGCGCTGTGTATGTTTTTTCAGATCTCAAATTTCTCTCGTGAGTGCTGTTCACGCCTGCTGTTCTCACGTAAATCCACCAGAGGCCGCTGTCCACTGACTGATGGATCGACTGAATGACTGAAAACCTCCACCCTCCTCCTTCCCAATGCTGTCAAAGGTACTCCAGAAAAAGAAAAGCCCTCGCCTGATTTTTACCACGCTTTCAGATTCTACCACGTTCTCACCCTGTTATTTACTTGTTGGCTTCTGTTTTTGTCTCATCTGCTTTCTGGAATCATTCTTCACTGGACTCGAACCCTGTCGTTGCGGTCAACTCCTCTCTGCATCTAGAGTGTGCCGACGTACGTGACGAGCCACTGGACAAACTGGTAACAGCGGGAAAGCCGTCCACATGGAAGGAAGCGCTCAGCTGCTAGCATAAAAAGGAACAGTGTCATACCCAGGCGCGGGATAAGGTACTGTTCAGGCCGCATTTGATGCGAGCAAGAAAGTGAAAAAGGGGGTGTCAGGAAGGGGGGAGAAGTGGGGGTGTGGGGGGGGGGTGGCAGTGCTTACTTTGTGAACTGCGAGGACCCGGAACAGATCTGGGTAATGGATCCGGCATGTTACCCGAGGATGGAGGGGTGTCGCGGACAAAAGTGAGCAGGGCGCGGGTGTCGTGGACGCAAGTGAAGAGGGTTGGGGAGTGAAGAAAGGGAAAGTGAACAGTGGACGGGGGTGGAGGGCCGTTGAGGAGGGGGATCTGTAAAATGAGGTGGCGGATCAGATTTCAGAGGTGCCATATCCAGATCTGGTGTGTTCCGGCACAAATTAAGCCCTGGGGGTGGGGATTGTTTGGCGATCAGTAAGTGAAGAGCGGGGAAGGAGAGGGGGGTGTTGTGGGGAGGGGGGCTGGTGATCGGTGAGTGAAGAGTGAGGGAGGTGTGGGGGGGGCAGGGGGTGGTGGTCAATCGGTAAGTGAAGAGCGGGGGAGGTGGGTGCTGGATAAGTTGGTGGTTCATTCCACTGTGGCGACCCCTGATGAACAAATGGACTAAGCCGAAAAGAAAATGAATGAATGAGTGAGAGAGTATCCTAGATCTACAATTACATCCCTGAAACCCTTTGGATTTACGCAAACTACAGGGGTCACCCCATTGAGCTCGTAAAATTCCATATTTATAAGGAAGAATCAGATCCCTGAGCCATACATACCTCTGGCTACATAATTCAGGATCTCCAGAAATGTGCACGGGGTACATTTTCAGAATGAGCCTGTGTGATGATTAAAAGTGAAAGCTACGCCTCATTTCTCCACTACATTAATTTGAGTTTTGTAGTTCTAATTTGGAAAACAAACGTACTGAGGCGTAACAGGTAACAGTAATGATAGATGGATCAGGATTGGTGTGTTTTTAGACATGTAACACACACACACACACACACACACGCACACACACGCACTCAGACACAGGTGGAGTGTGTGTAAACAGTGGTGTCCGCTCTCCTCCATTAGCCTCTGGGTGACCGCGGGTCAGGGCCGGTTCATGGACATGCGCCAGTAAAGTGTGTGTTCCGGATGGACAGACCACGCTCTCATGTTTATTAGAGCTCACACACACACTAGGGTATTCTGAGACATGAAGCAGATGTGTTTGTGTGTGACTGTGTGTGGGTGTGTTTGATTGTGTGTGTGTGTGTGTGTGTGTGTGTGTGTGTTAGGGTGCTTTCACATATGTGGTTCGGTTCATTTGGTCCGGACCAAAGGCAACAAATGATGCATTGTAGCATTTTTCTGCCGTTTTGGGTCCCTTTTACACCACACTGTTTGGTTTGGTCAGAAACCGTTGAAACGAACCAAAATGCAGTCATGTGACAAAATCTACATCATTTACTGGCCAGATGTTATTGAACGCATTTCCTAAACTGCTTTTCAATTGGTCAGAATTCACGTGGAACTACCGCAAATAAACAAACCGGCAGACACACAATGTCGCTGCGCTGGCTGACGCAGTATCCCTGCTCATAGTATACTATGTAGTTTGTATGCATCACTTTAAACAAACTATACATTTGGAGAATGAAGGGCGGCTGGGGCTGGAAAACAATGTTTTAATGCATTGCAATCGGCCAAAGCATTAGGAGAAGGCGTGAAATAATTTAGCTAAACTGCAACATGGTCATCTTTAGGAAATATCACCAATGATCCATCAGGTAATGTTTCTCCCTCCCTCTCTCTCTCTCTCTCTCTCTCTCTGTTTAAAACTGTTGGTAAAGCGCTGTCAACAAATATTTTTCCTCCAAACCCCATAAGATAGACAGCGCATCGCACTACGGCAGCTGGATTTGTCCAAAAATGCGCAGTACTTTTTGCGGTTGGGTCTGTTTTAGTTTGGATCACGTTCTCACCACAAACGAACCGCTCCAGGGTTCGTTTGAAAGCGTACCGAGACCACCTCTTCAAGCAGGTCTCGGTACGCTTTTTTGGTTCGCTTTTGGTGCGCACCCGAGTGCGATTGCTACGTTCTCACCTGCCCAAATGAACCGCACCAAGAGGGAAAACGAACTCTAGTGCGATTCAACCCAACTAAATAAGGCAGGTGTGAAAGCACCCTTAGAGAGAGAGAGAGTCCCCATTTACACTAATACATTTAGATTTAAAACAGTGTTTTAGACTGAAAGCGGTCCGCGTCCACACCGGCGTTTACCCAGCATTTCTGAAAAGATCTGTCCACACTACACCACTGAAAACGCACATCACGTGACCACACACACAGCTGAGCTCCAGCCAGTCAGCAGGTGCTTTGAGCAACCCAGATGAGAGCTGTGCACATCAGACTGTTCATCAAGGATCTTCCGCTGGTTAATATCAAAATGAAATGATGTGAACGAGGTTATAAAGTACACTGTTCCCTTTGAAGATGTACCCGACGTCATCTAGATTTGTTTTCCATATCAAACTTGTGAAGTCTGAAGGAGAGGATGCAGGACGGACCTGTGTGTAGGCTACTGAATATTGAGGAAAAAGCCCCAATCAGCGAGGCGAACGCCTGCAGCCCTGCCTCCGTATTCCCCCATGTTTTCCCCCATCCACACTGACATGGAGCAGCAGCGTTTTAAACCAAATCAGCCTCTTCAGCATTTCCAAAATGCTCCGTTTTCGGAGAAGTGTGGACGGATGGCGTAACCGTAGCAAAACTTATGCGTGAGTGAGTGAATATGTGTGTGTGTTTATGTGTCTGTGAGAGTGTGTCTGTTTTGAACTGATACTCCATCAGCTGTTTTAGTTTCTGTTAACTAATTAAAGAATTAATGAACTATTTTGGCTCAGAACAATGTTCTGTATCTAATGTTTATGTTTAGTGGCCAGTAGCCATATAATAATCAGGATAAAGTACATCCAGACGGATGTTTTCACAGAGTAAAGCCTTCAGTCGTCTACAGCTGCTGAAAGCTGTAGTATAAGCTCCTGACAAAACCTGCTTTATTCTGAGAAAACAACCAGCTAGGTCTACTTTATCCCTAACTTACTGTTATATTTATATATTTAACTTTATCGTGTTTGGTGTGAACAGCCTTTTAGTTCCTCTGTAGGTACTAAGGTTTCAACATGAAGCCTTCAGGTGAAAATATAGCTGTGACAGCTCTCCAATCATTTCTGATGTAGATGTAGATGTAATGTAATGTGTATGTATATAGCGCATTTATTGTGTATGGCCATACACCCAAAGCGCTTCACAATCATGAGGGGGGTCTCTCCACACCACCACCGGTGTGCAGCATCCACTTGGATGATGCGACGGCAGCCACAGGACAACGGCGCCAGTGCTTCACCACACACCAGCTATTGGTGGAGTGAAGAGACAGTGATAGAGCCAATTCAGTGGATGGGGATGATTAGGAGGCCATGATGGGAAAGTGCCGATTGAGGGACTTTGGCCAGGGCACCGGGGTTACACCCCTACTCTTTACGAGAAGTGCCATGGGATCTTTAATGACCACAGAGAGTCAGGACCTCGGTTTAACGTCTCATCCGAAAGACGGCGCCCACTGACAGTGTAGTGTCCCCTTCACTTTTACTGGGGCATTAGGACTCACACAGACCACAGGTTGAGCGCCCCCTGCTGGCCTCTCTAACACCACTTCCAACAGCAACCTAGTTTTCCCATGTGGTCTCCCATCCAGGTACTGACCAGACTCAGCCCTGCTTAGCTTCAGTGAGTAACCGGTCTTGGGCTGATATGGCTGAGAGTCTATAAGCTTTAAATCCATCTACTAGAGAAAGCAATGACTTGTCGAATTGACTCTCTCAGTGTGAACGCTAATGTTTTGTCCTTAAACACACCTTTAAATCCCATGATTCCAGCAGAAACAGTGGATTTGCTGAATATCGGGGTCTTCTTCTGCTGTACCGAATGTTAAACGGAGTTGTTAAGCGCTTACGAGTGTCTGTCAATTATCTGTGCCATTAACTCAATAATACGGCGGTGAAGTTTAACAATGACAGCCGCAGCTCATTTCACCGCACGCTGGAATCAAGCAGATTTAATTGGTTTGTCTTTAATGAAGTGGTTCTGGTCATTTGCACCTCTGCTCCGGCACAAAGATGATTCATTTCTTAATAAGGAACATTAAATGCATAAATGTGCGGCGTGTGAAGAACGAAGCTCCTCGCAGGATAACTGCGATAATAATGACGTGATCATCGCAGGCCACCGAGAGCATTTGATGAAAGCTGTTCGTCTATGAGTGGTTGGGGACAGAGGTTAGTTTAATAAAGATGATTCAGGACTCCTGTGTGGACTTGATCATGTGTTTAATCAGAGGAGACGTCCACTGTTACTGCACGCCTCTACAAACTGCAGCAGGAGAGAAACAGATCTGCGCAGAACATCAGATAATGGCCACTGTTGACAACTCATTTTCAGTAGAAGTTGCTAAAGGCAGAACTATTTGTTGCTAAACGGTGCTAAATGAAATGAAATCTTGGTTAGGCATCTCTTAAGATGGCATCTCTTCTTGGCTGGTTAGCTGATCAGTGCTTCTTCTGGCACTTTGTTCATTCACAATGCATCTTTGCTAAAATTAGCCAAATCAATGCTAAACATGGCTAAATACTTTGCTTTTCGAAAAAAAAAAATAGATAATGAACAACATGTTATAAACATAAATTCATTATGATGTAGCATGTTACTAGCATGTTTCTAGTTGAAATTAGCTTCCAGTATTAATTAGCATTAAATGTATGGATAGATAGAGCAATAGATGATAGATAGCCTATATAGTATGACTTAGCTTATTAACATGAATTAGTATGTTATTAGCATGTTTCCAGTATGAATTAGCATGTTGTTAGCATAAATTAAATAAGAATGTTTTGAGCATGTTTCCATGATATTAACATGATAGATGAACAAGTATAGATAGATAAACGTAGCTTATTAGCACATATTAGCATGTTATTTGCATGTTTCCATGATATTAACATGATAGATGAACAAGTATAGATAGATAAACGTAGCTTATTAGCACATATTAGCATGTTATTTGCATGTTTTCAGTATGAATTAGCTTGCTGTTAGCATGTTTCTAGTATGATTAACATGTTTCTAGTGTGAATTAGCAAGTTGTTAACATAAATTCATCATGATGTAGCATGTTACTAGCATGTTGCTAATTGAAATTAGCTTCCAGTATTAATTAGCATCATATATGAAAATGTATGGATAAATAGACAGATTAATATGACTTAGTTCATTAGCATAAATTAGTATGTTGTTAACATGTTTCCAGTATGAATTAGCATGTTGTTAGCATAAATTAACTAAGAATGTTTTTAGCATGTTTCCATGATATTAACATGATAGATGAACAAGTATAGATAGATAGCTTATTAGCACATATTAGCATGTTATTTGCATGTTTTCAGTATGAATTAGCTTGCTGTTAGCATGTTTCTAGTATGATTAACATGTTTCTAGTGTGAATTAGCAAGTTGTTAACATAAATTCATGATGATGTAGCATGTTACTAGCATGTTGCTAATTGAAATTAGCTTCCAGTATTAATTAGCATCATATATGAAAATGTATGGATAAATAGACAGATTAATATGACTTAGTTCATTAGCATAAATTAGTATGTTGTTAACATGTTTCCAGTATAAATTAGCATGTTGTTAGCATAAATTCAGTATGAATGTTTTGAGCATGTTTCCAGTAATTAACATGATAGATGAACAAGTATAGATAGATAAACGTAGCTTATTAGCACATATTAGCATGTTATTTGCATGTTTTCAGTATGAATTAGCTTGCTGGTAGCATGTTTCTAGTATGATTAACATGTTTCTAGTGTGAATTAGCATGTTGTTAACATAAATTCATCATGATGTAGCATGTTACTAGCATGTTGCTAGTTGAAATTAGCCTCCAGTATTAATTAGCATCATATAAATGTATGGATAGATAGAGCAATAGATGATAGATAGCCTATATAGTATGACTTAGCTTATTAACATGAATTAGTATGTTATTAGCATGTTTCCAGTATGAATTAGCATGTTGTTAGCATAAATTCAGTATGAACTGGCATGTTACTAGCATGTTTGTAGCTTGAATTAACATGTTTTTAGCATGTTTCCAGTAATTAACATGAAAGATGAAAAATTATAGATAGATAGCTTAATAGCACACATTAGCATGTTATTTGCATGTTTCCAGTATGAATTAGCCTGCTGTTAGCATGTTCTAGCATGATTAACTCGTTTCTAGTGTGAATTTGCATGTTGTTAACATAAATTCATCATGATGTAGCATGTTACTAGCATGTTGCTAGTTGAAATTAGCCTCCAGTATTAATTAGCATCATATAAATATATGGATAGATAGAGCAATAGATGATAGATAGCCTATATAGTATGACTTAGCTTATTAACATAAATTAGTATGTTATTAGCATGTTTCCCGTATGAATTAGCATGTTGTTAGCATAAATTCAGTATGAATGTTTTTAGCATGTTTCCAGTAATTAACATGATAGATGAACAAGTATAGATAGATAGAAAGATAGATAAACGTAGCTTATTAGCACATATTAGCACATTAGCACATATTAGCATGTTATTTGCATGTTATTTGCATTCTAGTTGAAATTAGCTTCCAGTATTAATTATCATCATATAAATGTATGGATAGATAGAGCAATAGATGATAGATAGCCTATATAGTATGACTTAGCTTATTAACATGAATTAGTATGTTATTAGCATGTTTCCAGTATGAATTAGCATGTTGTTAGCATAAATTCAGTATGAACTGGCATGTTTTTAGCATGTTTCCAGTAATTAACATGAAAGATGAAAAATTATAGATAGATAGATAGCTTATTAGCACATATTAGCATGTTATTTGCATGTTTTCAGTATGAATTAGCTTGCTGGTAGCATGTTTCTAGTATGATTAACATGTTTCTAGTATGAATTAGCATGTTGTTAACATAAATTTAGTATGAACTGGCATGTTACTAGCATGTTTCCATTATTATTTAACATGATAGGTAAAAAAGTATAGATAGATAGAAAGGTAGAGATGATAGATAGATAGATAGATAGATAGATAGATAGATAGATAGATAGATAGATAGATAGATAGATAGATAGATAGACTTAGCTTATTAGCATAAATTAGTAGGTTAATTCTGACTTCCCCTGGAGCTGCAGGAACATGCTGCTGCACTTGGTAAAATCAGCCGACTGAGATGTTACAGTGTGACATGAGGATCAGATCTGTGCAGTCTGATAAAGTTCTGCCTTCAGGAGTCAGTCTTTGACCCTGAGGAAACAGGTTTAGTCTTCTCCTGCTGGACTCAGACTGATTTACAATCCCCGGACAGAGAACAATCAGACAAGCGGACGCAGACCACACCGCAGACAGATTTATGAGGCCTCAGTTTCACTGCGGCTATTTTAGACCTGATTCAGACGCTTCAGAGACACGTCACTGACCTCCAGTGTTGTGCAAGCTGCTCCCAAACTGTTCTAAAACAATATATTGTGTAACATACTGTCTCCGCAGGTTCCTAAAGACTGATTTATACTTCTGCGTCAAGCGCACACGTATGCTATTGGGCAGCCTACGTGTGGATGCATAGCCCCTCGCCGTGGCCGTCGGCATCGTTGACGCGCACCTCTCAAAAAATGTAACGCGTACGCGTAGCGCAAGCTCTGTGATTGGTCGGCTTGGTAGCACTGACGAGTGTGGGCGGAGTGAGAGCCGCGTGCCCGATGCAGCGAGTGTTTACAAGTGTGGAGTCCCGTGAAGGAGCTCCGGATGGAGACTGTTGTTTTGTGTTTACCTCATGATTAAAGTTGTTGCACGTCCGCCAGTTCCCGCCTCAAAATGAGCGAGTTTGACCCACTTGTACATTAAGGAAGTGTTCAGAAAAACAAAAAACCAGCGAAGAAACTCGACACAGAGAAACATAAACACCTACTGCCAGCTAGTGTTTCAGAAGAGTATTGCAGAGAAACAGAAACAGTGCGCACAAGTATAAATGCACAGCTACGCGTGAGGCTTGCGCCGTGGGTCACGCCGATCACTTGACGCAGAAGAATAAACCAGGCTTAAAAAGTCTAGTGGGCGGGGCTTTCCCCCTCTGATGACATGTACAGTGGGAGAATGTCAATCAAAGGGTTTCTGCAGACAGTTTTGATCAAGTCTGATGAGAACAAATACAGTTAATTCATCTTTACCATTAGAGGCTGCTGGAGATACACACACACACTGCTGACACACAACTGGGTTTAAACCCTGCATACAAGTCATTTCTGCATAATAGGTGCCCTATAAAATGTCTTTAATTAAAAAAATAAAAAGTCTTACATTTACTGAAGTATTGTGTTGTGGGTCTCAAATCAGTTTAAACAAGTCTTAATTTTCCTATGTGCATGTAAAACTAGCCAATCTGACAACATCCATCCAATCACCAACAAGCCATCTCAATATATTCAATAAATTCATCTCAATAACTCGGTTGACCAATATGGTTTAATTCTCTAACATGTGTTAAAAGTTGTTTCAAGAGTTCACACTTAGCTGATGATTGATTATAAAGCTTGATCAGCATGCTGTCCCAGGAGAGAGCGCTGAGCCCAAAAGATCCCAGAGGGAGTTTGAGCTCAGGTAGATGTGGAGAACTCCCCTGCTGTAGTAGCTAATGAACAGATAGGGATTGCTCTTAAGAGATAACTACTGACTAGGAGCATGTCTGTGGTGCTGATCTGGATTAGGCAATTAACTTAAGTCGCATGTTTTTGGACGTGAGCACGGGAGAACGTGTAAACTCCACACAGAAACGTCGGCTGGCTTGGTCAGGACTAGAACCAGTGACGTTCTTGCAGTGAGGCAACAGTGCTAACCACTGGGCCACTGTGCCACCCATCTAGGAAAGATATTCCTAGAATAGTCCCTTCCCTTAAACAGGTGTATCTGCATTCGCAGGGAGAGGAGAACATCCAGGAGAGAAGACGAAGAGGACCATGTGTCTTTGATTCCAGCTGACGGCTGAGTGAGTGTGGTGAGTATATATAGTGAGTGGTGATTGCAGGTGCAGGTGTGGGTGATTAGTAATCAGGTGAGGGTTCACTGGTGTGCTGGATGGTGAGGGAGAGCGCTGATCAAACGTTTGATCAAAGTTTTACTTGGCTCAACTTACTAGACTTATTAAAAAAGAGCCAGCTGAACTCATATATATTAGTTCACCTTTTCAAACGTCTGAGCCTGAAATAGTACAAATGTGTTTGGACTGTGGGGGAAACCGGAGCACCCGGAGGAAACCCACGCCAACAGGGGGAGAACATGCAAACTCCACACAGAAACACCAACTGACCCAGCCGAGGCTCGAACCAGCGACCTTCTTGCTCTGAGGCCACAGTGCTGACCACTGAGCCACCGTGACGCATGTAAATCTGTTCATTTAGGGATATTTGTTGAACAGTTGATGCAGATGCAGTCATGATGGCTGTTCAGTAATCTGCAGCACTGAGTGTTAAGTGTCCAGCAGGGAACAGTCAGTCATTCAGTGAGTGCGCGCGCACATGTGTGTGTGTGTGTGTGTGTGATTGGGATCTTGTTTGCAGTTTCTCCACTGGTATCATTAGTGCAGTGAGCAGTTCAGTCCTCCATCTGCTGCCGCCCGGCTCACTCCACCATAGGAAATTGTGATTATGACACACACACACACACACATCGCATGAGCAAAGCGGAAAACTGCGCGCAGGAATTAATGGCGCTGCAAACACTCTGGCGCTGCGTTTATGTTGACCCCCATACGGAGCCGTTCCTCCAACCGCTGGCATATGGACTCCATTCAGACACAGCGCAGACATCCAGACCATTACACACTCAACTGAGCTCTTACACACACCAATTAATCAATTATGCATGCCTACTATCATGATTACAGCATTTCCACATGCACCTGTACTGTGCTGATCCCTCTACTGATGATCTTTTTATTACCGTCTGAGATTTTGCTGCTAAATGACTGTTTTTAAATGTAAAATGGTTTATTATAATGGTTAGCACAATCCAATCGCCCCACAGCAAGAAGGTCTCTGGTTCGAGTCCCGGCTGGGTCAGTGTGTGTTTCTGTGTGGAGTTTGCATGTTCTCCCTGTGTTGGCGTGGGTTTCTTCCGGGTGCTCTGGTTTCCAAACACATGTCTCCTTAAAACAAGCTAAATAATCTGACCAAATAATCTGCCACTTGGAAATAAGATTAATTTGCTCAGCCAAACTGATTGAAACTGACCCTTTCAGGCTCTGATCCTAATTGTGGCGTTTTGGTGACTGTCGCTTTAAATGCAAATGAGATTGTCAGAAGAGGGCGGAGCTGCAGATGCCCTTGTGTCAGCATAGTGGCAGATTGAAAACAGGACTAGTGTTGTCAGTGCTGGTCAGGTGTGCGTGTGTGCTTCAGTGTGAGTGTGTGCTTCATGCTTCTGTCAGTCTATATCACTCCTGTCCCTGTTCATCTGAAACTCCACATCTATAATCCTCTTAGTCTATGCTGACATTATCTTCAGCAGCTCAAACACTCTAATGGCTAATGGACAGACGGCTGCTTCTCACTCAGGGCTGCTGTTTATGCTAATGAGATGGAGAGATGGGCACTAGTGGGCGGGGCTTTCCACCTCTGATGACACGTACAAAGGGAGAATGTCAATCAAAGTGTTTCTGCATCAAGTCTGATTAGAACAAACACAGTTCATTACTGTTGAGCATCAGAGGCTGCTGGAGATACTCAATATAGATTAATTTTCTGGATATACCGTATTTATGTCATTTTCACACAATATAGACCCCTTTACAGTGTAGATATGCCGTTTTAGGCTGGAGATCTGCGCTGTAGACAGTGAATGTGACTCCCGCTGTGGATCTGACAGGCTGGATGTGTGGTGGGTCTCCTGCTGGAGATGCTGAGTTTGGCCTGAACCCTCACTCAAGGCAAAGTTGGAGAAAATTCCCCAAAGTTCCCAGAAGCCCTTTACTCTCCGGCCAGAGCCTCTTTCTTCTGTGTGTCTCTCTCTACATGAGAGTCTACATCAAATCTAAATTCACAATGTTTATCTTGCTAGTGCACATTGAAAGTGCTGATCTACTGGGATTTTCACGCACAACCATCTCTAGGGTTTACAGAGAATGGTCCGACAAAGAGGAAATATCCAGTGAGCGGCAGTTCTGTGGGCGCAAATGCCTTGTTGATGCCAGAGGTCAGAGGAGAATGGCCAGACTGGTTCCAGCTGATAGAAAGGCAACAGTAACTCAAATAAGCACTCGTTACAACCGAGGTCTGCAGAAGAGCATCTCTGAACACACAACACGTCCAACCTTGAGGCGGATGGGCTACAGCAGCAGAAGACCACACCGGGTGCCACTCCTGTCAGCTAAGAACAGGAAACTGAGGCTACAATTCACACAGGCTCACCAAAACTGGACAAGAGAAGATTGGAGAAACGTTGCCTGGTCTGATGAGTCTCCATTTCTGCTGCCACATTCGGATGCTCGGCTCAGAATTCGGCCTCAACATCATGAAAGCATGGATTATCCTGCCTTGTATCAGCGGTTCAGGCTGGTGGTGGTGGTGTAATGGTGTGGGGGAGATTTTCTTGGCACACTTTGGGTCCATTAGTACCAATTGAGCATGGTGTCAACGCCACAGCCTACCTGAGTATTGTTGCTGACCATGTCCATCCCTTTATGAGCACAGTGTCTCCATCTTCTGATGGCTACTTCCAGCAGGATAACGCACCATGTCATAAAGCCCCAATCATCTCAGACTGGTTTCTTGAACATGACGATGAGTTCACTGTACTCAAATGGCCTCCACAGTCACCAGAGCTCAATCCAATAGAGCACCTTTGGGATGTGGTGGAACGGGAGATTGGCATCATGGATGTGCAGCCGACAAATCTGCAGCAACTGTGTGATGCTATCATGACAACATGGAGCAAAATCTCTGAGGAATATTTCCAGTAGCTTGTTGAATCTCTGACATGAAGGATTAAGGTAGATCTGAAGGCAAAAGGGGTCCATTGCTGTACTAGTAAGGTGTACCTAATAAAGTGGCCGGTGAGTCTATATATATATACACACAGACAGTATATAAGCCTTTTTGCACTGTAACTGATGATCAACAGTAAAAATGTTAAATTGTACCTCTTCCCAACAGGGTAAACCAGCAACAATCAAAAATGCATGATTATCTGCTGTCGTGGCTTTGCAATCAATAAATGTGATTATAACGAAAGTCAATGGGGCAAAAACAGCCCCAACATAACGAAAGGGGAGTCAATTTGAGCACTACACAAGGGTTAAATGACATGTAAAATTAAGACATTATATTTCATTGTGTTTTCTGGACTGATACAAAGGACGAGAAGGATCTGACAGCCTCTCTCCGCTCCTCCAGGCGCTGGGGTTGAAGCCCATGGCCGCGATCTGAACGGATAAGCTGTTGGGCAGAAAAGAAAGCTCCAGAACCTTGCCTGCGGAGAGGGCAGCGGCGCCCAGGGCAGGAGGAGGCTTTAGTGAGTGGATCTGACAGGTGAGAGGCCACCGCGGCTCTAATGATGCGCACATCCATAAATCATGGCCGTCGGGTGGAGGACCTGCCCTTCATGTGGGACGGAGAGCCAAGAAGAGCGGAAAACTGACCCCATTACAGCAGCCCGGAGCCACAGGTACTGTATATATACGCCCAAAACACCACTGCTGACGCTGAGCGCAAACAGACAGCTCAAGTCAGATTTTGGTTTAACAAAGAGATGATTTCTAATAACTGATGTCTTTTCTCTTCTCCATGATGACAGCACATAATATTAGACTAGATATTCTTCAAGACACTAGTGTTCAGCTTAAAGTGACATGTAAAGGCTTCACTAGGGTAATTAGGGTAAAGTTAGGGTAATTAGGCAAGTCATTGTATAACAGTGGTTTGTTCTGGAGACAATCCAACACTAATATTGCTGAAGGGGCTAATAATATTGAGCTTAACATGGCTTTAAAACTATTAAAACTGCTTTTATTCTAGCCCAAATAAAACTAATAAGACTTTCTCCAGAAGAACAAATATTAGAGGAAATACTGTGAACAATTCCTGAATCTGTTCAACATCATCTGGGAAATATCTGAGAAAGAAAACAAATTTTGAGAAATCATTTGACATCAGCTATATCATTAAAAATCATAGACTGTAAATAAATCCATCACCACTGTCAATCCTGATGACACGCCCTGTTTTTATAGCATTAATGACTGGGTAAAAACATCATCATTGACCAAAACCATCTTTGGGGAAATTTTATTGTGAGTTTAATAAATTTTTTAATTTGTACTCAAACCTCATTGGTTAACATGGAGGAGGCGGGGTTTATGAGTCGTGCTGCATCCAGCCGGCTGATTGGCTGGGAGTGAAAGTGCTGACAGAACGCTCATGTTTTGAGTGAAATATCCTTTTAATCTGTGATGTGCCGATTGCCAGGACATTGTTTTCCTCACGTCGTGGTTGACGGAGCAGGGCTGATAGAATCCAACACGCACACACTGATCTCAGCACGTGCTCATGTGTCACACACGTCAGCGTGATGTACGACACACACTGAAACAAAGAGTGTTTGCATGATTAACAGCGGCCCTTTTGTCCTTTGGCCAGAAATAGAGCGCGGCCGCAGCAGTACATGTGTGCATTACACCCTTGGATGAGCGCGTGTGCGTGCGTGTGTGTGTGTGTCCGCGGGCGCTCCTCATTCTGTCCCGGCGCAGGACCTGACAGTCACCCTGCATCTGCCCGCTGATTCATCACTCGCTGACCGACCCGCACTGACCGGCTGCAGGAGGAGGAGTACACACACACACACACACGCACACACACACACACACACACACACACACACGCTGCACTGTTGACACGCTCTACAAACCCAGTAGGCATATTCATCAAATGAGTTCACTCAAATATTAAAGTCTGCATCAAAATAAACATCAACACTTCTGTTTCGCTAGCGCACATTCCTCAAGTTGCCATAAATCAACAAGCACTAATTGTATATGTTTATAGTAGTTCTTATTAAAATTATATAAAGTATAACCTTACCTCACCCTCAGAACAACTTATCTTTACTTCTGGTCACATGGAATGCATTTAGGGCGGGGCTATCAATGCTTCTGAGCGGGGTTTTCAATCCTTTAGGATGGCTATTTGTGTTTTTGGGTGGGGTTATCAGTCATTTAGGGTGGAGCTTTCAGTCGTTTAGGGTGGGGTGATCCTTTTAAGGTGGGGTTTTTAGTCATTTAGGGTGGGGTTATCAGTCATTTAGGGTGGGGTTATCAGTCATTTAGGGTGGAGCTTTCAGTCGTTTAGGGTGGGGTGATCCTTTTAAGGTGGGGTTTTTAGTCATTTAGGGTGGGGTTATCAGTCATTTAGGGTGGAGCTTTCAGTCATAGGGTGGGGTGATCATTCTTTTAAGGTGGGGTTATCACTCATTTAGGGTGGGGTTATCAGTCATTTAGGGTGGAGCTTTCAGTCATTTAGGGTGGGGTGATCATTCTTTTAAGGTGGGGTTATCACTCATTTAGGGTGGGGTTATCAGTCATTTAGGGTGGAGCTTTCAGTCATTTAGGGTGGGGTGATCATTCTTTTAAGGTGGGGTTATCAGTCATTTAGGGTGGGGTTATCAGTCATTTAGGGTGGAGCTTTCAGTCATTTAGGGCAGAGTTATCAGTCATTTAGGGTGGGGTTATCAGTCATTTAGGGTGGAGCTTTCAGTCATTTAGGGCAGAGTTATCAGTAATTTAGGGTGGGGTTCCCAGTAATTTAGGGTGGAGCTTTCAGTCATTTAGGGTGGAGCTTTCAGTCATTTAGGGTGGAGCTTTCAGTCATTTAGGGTGGAGCTTTCAGTCATTTAGGGTGGGGTTCCCAGTAATTTAGGGTGGAGCTTTCAGTAATTTAGGGCAGAGTTATCAGTAATTTAGGGTGGAGTTATCAGTCATTTAGGGTGGAGCTTTCAGTCATTTAGGGTGGAGCTTTCAGTCATTTAGGGTGGAGCTTTCAGTAATTTAGGGTGGGGTTCCCAGTAATTTAGGGTGGAGCTTTCAGTAATTTAGGGCAGAGTTATCAGTCATTTAGGGTGGAGTTATCAGTCATTTAGGGTGGAGCTTTTAGTCATTTAGGGTGCAGTTATCAGTAATTTAGGGTGGGGCTTTTAGTCATTTAGGGTGCAGTTATCAGTCATTTAGGGTGGGGTTATCTGTCATTTAGGGTGGGGCCTTTAGTCATTTAGGGTGGGGTTATCAGTCTTTAGGATGGAGCTTTCAGTCATTTAGGGTGCAGTTATCAGTCATTTAGGGTGCAGTTATCAGTCATTTAGGGTGCAGTTATCAGTCATTTAGGGTGCAGTTATCAGTCATTTAGGGTGCAGTTATCAGTCATTTAGGGTGGGGCCTTTAGTCATTTAGGGTGGGGTTATCAGTCTTTAGGATGGGTCTCTCTTTACTTTATGTGGGACTGGCACTGTGGGAGGCAGTAAATGTGAGTGCCAACTGTCAATAACTACATTCATAGGGAAAGTCAAACTCTGAAGCTCGCTGTGACATCAAGCCTCATGGGTGCGTGAAGTCTCCATCAGTTGTACCCTTCGAATCCTTCATTTGGAAGGGCCCTTTGAAGCAGACAGTTTTGAGCACTATGGTTTGGAACAACACTTCATGGTGGTCGTGTATGTTTTGAGTCTAGTGTGCCGTTTGGACAGCACCGCATGTGTTACTGGGGTTTTGATGATGATGGACTGACTAATGTGAAGAGGCCGTTAACATTGACCGAGTCTCTGTGTCTAAAACTGTACAATATAAACACTTACTATAGGCTAGTGATTTGGGCCAATACAATATGGTTACATTCTCTTAAAGAGACAGGTCAGCCTTCTGTCATCATTTACTCACCCTTCACCTGTTCAAAACCTTTATCAGTTTCTTTCGCAAGCGTAGATATTCTGAAGAATGCTAGTTGCTGGCACCTATTAACCTCCTTAGTCATTTTCACAGCTACTATGGAGGTCAATATGTGCCATTATTAGGAAGAATGCTTATTACTGACACGTATTGACCTCCATAGCAGGTGTGAAGTTTACCTGTGTGCTGAACGACAGAAAGAAACTCATAAAGGTGTGAATCTACATGAAGATAACATGAGTTCATGTTGATTTTTGAGTGAACTACCCCCTTTAATGACACTTCTCTTCTGTACAGAGAGTGATGTGGAAGTGACGTTCTGCATCTGTGTTTAGTAATCTGCGTCTCTGATGCTCGTCTGTACAGAGGAAGCTGATAAATGTGTGTAAAGAGCATCAGTAAACAGCGCTGGGGAAGGAGAGCGCACTGTAAATATGATGAAAGAGCGCATTATGTTCACCTTGACTGAAGAACAAGACCTGTCACGTCCACACTACATCACGTTTAATGCGCAGCCATGTTTATTCATAAGCAGACGCACTTCACAGGAGCTCAAAGGCGTTTTAAAGGCGCGTCCTGGCTGAAGTTTGTGTGTGTGTGTTTGTGTGTGTGTGTTTGTGTGTGTGTGTTTGTGTGTGTGCGTTTGTGTGTGTGTGTTTGTGTTTCATGAGTCAGTGAGCAGCTGCTCCACCCGGACAGACACTTCTCTCGCCCAGCAGGTGTCTATGTGTGTGTGTCTGTATCTGTGAGTGTGTGTTTGAGTGTATGAGCCCTCTGCTGGCACAGCTTGTTGGGCTTTGACCTGTGCTCTCCATCACACACACACACATGTGCACACACACACACAGGTAAACAACACCTTTGCTCCAGCTCTGACAGGCTTTTGACGGGACCCCTGGACACCCTCCACCTCACAGTCAAAGTGAAATCAAAGCTGACAGCGCTTATTATAAATATTGCAGTGTTTATTAGTCGTGCGTGTGTGCGTGCACCATGCATCACTACTGCTCTTCTGCTGGGGAACGCTCTTCCTCTATTGTGGTGTTTGTCATGGACCCTTGAATGAGGGCTCAAATTATGCGGGTTATTGAGGAATGGGTGGATTTGTCTTTTTTCTGAGGGGTCAGGGGTTGGTTCCCCTATCGAAAACCACCCCAAAATCCCACTGACACAACCCTGCTGTTGATTTACAGGTCACCAATGCTTCATTCATCATGCTGAACAGATGTTAGGACTGAAATGATATTGATCAGCTTTATTTTAGAGGTTTAGCAAAGGCGGCTCATTTTGTCAGGAGGGTTAACTTTATGACAGTCTTTGATGGGTCATAGCAGAAAGTGAGCATTTGGCAGAAGCTTGTTGCTCAGCACGTCTGAAGAGAAGCTGAAATCTGCCCAGAGCTGCCCCATTGTCAGTGGGTAGGGATGGCCTATTGAGGGGAACTGTGGGTATTAAGACTTCAGTATGCATTAATATATCATACATCATGGCTCTTTACTGATTGTACAGTCAGTGTTGGGTTATTGTAACCCAGTGTTAAATTATAGATGGAGAAACCCAACATGTAGGATAAGAAATGTGTTGAGTTTTAAATTTAATTAAAAAACAATGTTGGGTCACCAACTGTCCTTAATTGAATCCAACATTGGGTTAATAATAAAGTTTTTTATTAAATTTAAATTTACTTATTTGACCCAACATTGGGTTATTTTTTATTAAACTTGAATTCAATTTAAATGTAATAAAAAAAACAAGGTTGGGGTTGTCCTTATTTCACCCAACATTGGGTTATTTAAAAATAAATCAATTTAAATTAGATTTAACTTGAATAAAAAAGCTGGGGTTGTCCTTATTTCACCCAACATTGGGTTATTTTTTAATGATTTAAATTAAATTGAAATTGAAAACAAAAACACAAGTTGGGTTTGTGCTTATTTGACCCAAAGTTGGGTTATTTATTTTTAAATTATTTAAATTTAATTTAATTTCAATGTATAAAACAAAGTTGGGTTTATTCTTATTCGACCCAACACTGGGTTATTTTTTAATTAAATTTAACTTGCATTAAAAAAACAAAGCTGGGTTTGTCCTTATTTCACCCAACATTGGGTTATTTTTTAATGATTTAAATTACATTTAAATTGAATATAAAATACAAAGTTCGGTTAATTATTATTCGACTCAACACTGGGTTATTTTTTTTTATTAAATTTAACCTAAATAAAAAAAACAAAGCTGGGTTTGTCCTTATATGACACAACATTGAGTTATTTTTTTATATTAAATTTAAATTAAATTTAAACTGATAAAAATCTATGTTGGGTTAATCCTTATTTGACCCAACGCTGGGTTATTTTTTTAAATTACATTTAAATTTAATTTAAATTGAATATAAAAAACAAAGTTGGGTTTATTCTTCTTTGACCCAACACTGGGTTATTTTTTTAAATTAAGTTTAACTTGAAGAAAAAACAAAGCTGGGTTTGTCCTTATTTGACCCAATGTTGGGTTATTTTTTAAATTACATTTAAATTAAATTTAAAAAGTTGGGTTTGTGCTTATTTGTCCCAATGTTGGGTTATTTATTTTTTAATTATTTAAATAAAATTTTAATTGAATTTAAAAAACAAAGTTGGGTTTATTCTTAGTTGACTCAACATTGAGTTATTTTAAAAATAAATTTTAATTTCATTTAATTTAAATAATTTTAATAAAACAAAAAAAAAACCCGAAATTGGGATTGTAATAATTTGACCCAATATTGAGATACAATAACCCAAGGTGTTGTTTAGAGTTTTTAAAGTGTCTTCCACTTTAAACTCATCTTCCTCTTCATGTCCTGAGTGTTACTGAAGATTCCAGTGATTCTCCTCTGAACGAGAGAACTTATTAACGCTGAGCTCAATGATAATCATAAATCTGGGATAGATTTAACATCACTGTGGATTAAATGCAAGTAAAATCCAGATTAACCCAGCCTTATCAGAGCGGCGGGGAGTTTGCGCTGGCGTTAATGAAAGTGAAACATCTCATATGTTAATACTGATGGACGTAAATCCAGTGAACGCGCATCCTTCACCAATGCTGCTTCAATGGATTTAGAGGTTGACGAGGCAGATAAAGCAGAGTTAAACGCATGGAAAACACACCAGAAACTAACCTGCACATTAATATAAGAAACACAAACACACCACAGCTCACAGTTTATTATAGTTATATGACTACTGAGCTGTCTATTAGTAATAAATACAGAAACGTCACCACATACGTGTCTATATTAGGACAGGCATCAACTGAATGCTGGAAAGAATATGAGGTAAAACTGTTTAAGAGTCTAGGCGGCACAGTGGCTCAGTGGTCAGCACTGTGGCCTCACAGCAAGAAGGTCACTGGTTTGAGCCCCGGCTGGGTCAGTTGGCGTTTCTGTGTGGAGTTTGCATGTTCTCCCCGTGTTGGTGTGGGTTTCCTCCGGGTGCTCCGGTTTCCCCCACAGTCCAAACACATGCGCTATAGGGGAATTGATCAACTAAACTGGCCGTAGTGTATGAGTGTGTGTGTGAATGAGTGTGCATGGGTGTTTCCCAGTACTGGGTTGCAGCTGGAAGGGCATCCACTGTGTAAAACATATGCTGGAATAGTTGGCGGTTCACAGTGCTGCGCTTCCCATCGGGCTGCTGGTAAACCTGTCAGGATTTATTCTGCAATAACAACCCCCGGATGTACTTTAGCTCTTTCTTATCAGGATGTGAGATGACCTATATCGTGCTATAGAGATGTGATTTTGTAGCCCAGATGAGTGTGTTCTGCTTCTGTCTGTGGTGCCGATCATCAATGTGAATCTTCAATCTCTCACACACATCTCGCTCTCTCCATTCCCTCTTAATCCAGAAAGTTTCAGCACTTCCACACTTTTCAAAAGCTCATGCATTTTTTATCAGCGGCACATATTGTTCCACTGTCCGGCTTGATTTATTTTGTATTTCGCAGGCAAACTTTTGATCCCGCTGCACTTTCACAGCAGAATCGATAGCGCAGTACATTGAGAGCTGTCAGTCATGGAGAAGCACACGTGTTGAGTGTTACGAGCCTGATATGACATGAATAAGTCAACAGGTCGATTGACAGTTATCCTGCATGAGTTATGCTGATAGATGCATCTATATGCCAAACAACAGAGGAGTGATGAGCTGTTTGTGAATCGCTCCTCATCCAAACAGACTCACTTCCTGAAAAACAGGCCGGTACTAAAGCACAAGCCTGAGGTACATCAGTGTAACCTCACTGCTTTGCTCTAAATGCTGCATATTAGTTCATATTAGACACTGATGTAGCTGTGAAATAACTCAAATCATTCAGCGGAGTGATATGGAGCTGTAAAGCGCTCAAAATCTGCCGGAACTACTTTAGCTGTGCGTTTATCTGAATATACAGCTCAATCTTGCGACTATTTTGATCATCTGCACAGATGACATGTTCACCACCATAGTTGACTAAATCAATATGGTTAAATTGATTTCATATGTATTTTAAGGGGCAGCTTGGTGGCGCAGTGGGTAGCACAATCGCCTCACAGCAAGATGGTCGCTGGTTCGAGTCCCGGATGTTAGGGTTAGGGTTTCCTCCGGGTGCTCCGGTTTCCCCCACAGTCCAAACACATGCGCTAAAGGGGAATTGGGTAAGCTAAATTGTCCGTAGTGTATGAGTGTGTGTGTGAATGAGTGTGTATGAGTGTTTCCCAGTACTGGGTTGCAGCTGGAAGGGCATCTGCTGTGTAAAAGATATGCTGGATAAGTTGGCGGTTCATTCCGCTGTGGCGACCCCAGATTAATAAAGGGACTAAGCCAAAAAGAAAATGAATGAATGTACTTTAAGGACTTCCATGCACCGGCCTCTGGGCTCCAGCAGCAGTGGACTGTGTCTCTGGAGCCGTAATGGCCGTCAGTCAGGTGACAGTGGCGGTAATAATTACATGCGTCCCCCTGGGAGAAAGACGACTCCAGGAGCACAGGCTCTAATTAAAACCCCAGAAACAGTTGTTCAGAGGGCAGAAGATGAAGCTGCAGGAGCGGAGGGTCGAGAGGAGAGCAGATCCATCTCTGATGCAACAACAGGCAGTCAGAGACCATTCAAATACACAATGTTTGACTTGTTTTCCGATAATATTTTTTCTTCTGGAGAAAGTCTTGTTTTTTTTGGAATAAATAAAAGCATTTTTAACCCATGTTAAGCTCAATATTATTAGCCCCTTCAGCAATATTAGTGTTGGATTGTCTCCAGAACAAACCACTGTTATACAATGACTTGCCTAATTACCCTAACTTTACCCTAATTACCCTAGTGAAGCCTTTACATGTCACTTTAAGCTGAACACTAGTGTCTTGAAGAATATCTAGTCTAATATTATGTGCTAGTGTCACGGTGGCACAGTGGGTAGCACGATCGCCTCAGAGCAAGAAGGTCTCTGGTTCGAGTCCCGGCTGGTTCAGTTGGCATTTCCGTGTGGAGTTTGCATGTTACTCCATGTTGGTGTGGATTTGCGGTACAGGTAAGCTAAATTCTCTGTAGTGTGTGTGAATGAGTGTGTATGGATGTTTCCCAGTGCTGGGTTGCAGCTGGAAGGGCATTCGCTGTGTAAAACATATGCTGGAATAGTTGGCGGTTCATTCCGCTGTTGCGACCCCAGATTAAGCTGAAGGAAAATGAATGAATGAATGATATTATGTGCTGTCATCATGGCAAAGAGAAAAGAAATCAGTTATTAGAAATTAATTATTTTATTTTATTATATGTATGATGATTTAATCACTCTTTATTGCCAAATAGTTTACAAATAAAGTAGGAAAAAAAATTTTCCTAGCGCTTTCAGATCAAGGATTGAAAAGGGTCCTGTGTGCACGAGAAAATAAATACGGCTGCAGTTCACTGAACGACCACTTGTGGCGCTAATAACTATTTCTGGATTCTGCATAGGAACCCACTTATTTTGGAAATGGGCTCATTTTACAGCACCCCTAGAATTAAGCAATAGAGTTTTACCATTTTAAAATACATTCAGACAATCTCTGGGTCTGGCGGAAGCACTTTTAGCTTAGCTTAACATAAATCATTGTATTGGATTAGACCATTAGCATCTGGCTCAAAAATGACCAAAGAGTTTGGATGATTACACTTGTTTTGTTACTGTTACTGGGTTGTTCTAGATGTTTTTGTTTATTCATTTGTTATTGCATTCTGGGTGGTTGCCAGACATTAGAATTAAATTATTAAAACTTTTACAACCGCAACCCATACACTCTCATTTACACACACACACACACACACACACACTACAGCCAATTTAGCTTATTGTGGGGGCGACTGTGGGGGAAACCGGAACACCCGGAGGAAACCCACACCAACACGGGGAGAACATGCAAACTCCACACAGAAACACCAACTGACCCAGCCGAGACTCAAACCAGCGACCTTCTTACTGTAAGGCGATCGTGCTACCCACTGCACCACTGTGACGCCCTTATTTTGTACAGATAATAGCATTCACAACTGTTTGCTAATGAGTGCTCCAGCATACTGTAGTATTAACTAAATACTGTAGTATACTTTAGTTTAGAATACAGTAAACTGTGGTGTATTTTAGTATAAAGTACTCTGTACACTCTCAGAAATAAACGCACGCGCGCTGACACTGGGGTGGTTCCTTTTCAAAAGATACAAATTTATACCTAAATGGCCATATTAATACCTCAAGGGTACATATTAGTACCTAAAAAGTACAAAAGTGTTCCTCTTAAAATTTGTAGGTACTAATATGTACTGTTGAGGTACCAATATGGACCCTTCAAGTACAAATGTGTACCTTTTGAAAAGGAACCACCCAGTGACAGCTCGCATAGCTTTATTTCTGAATTCATTTGCAGGGCCTGCAGACATTTTATTGCAATTTTTGTCCAGAATAAATCTGCGGATTTCTGCGATTGTGTGAGTGTAGTGACAAAAAATGAAAAGAGGAAATATATATATTTATTTAACCTTTTATTCAAGGCTTACAATTCAAATCCTATCAGATCCACTCGATTGGTAAACAAAGCAAGTCTCTCACATAATATACATCTACTAAAAGACTGAAAATATTGCATTGCATTGCACATGAATCATAAGTATTTGCATATTAGTCAATAAAATAAGTGGAATTACTCTAGCAACTGTAGAATCACCACTACAGAGTCATTCAAGTACTTTACTATGGTTCATAGAAAGTATTTACTACAGATTCATTCATTCATTTTCCTTCAGCCTTTATTAATCAGGGCGGATGATAAACCACAGCGGAATGAACCGCCAACTATTCCAGCATATGTTTTACACAGCGGATGCCCTTCCAGCTGCAACCCAGTACTGGGAAACACATATACACTAATAAATACACACACTCATACACTATGGCCAATTTAGTTGATCAATTCCCCTATAGCGCATGTGTTTGGACTGTGGGGGAAACCGGAGCACCGGGAGAGAACATGCAAACTCACAGAAACACCAACTGACCCAGAGACTCTAAGCAGCGACATTATTGCAGTGAGGCCACAGTGCTAACCACAGAGCCACCATGCCGCCTTTACTATAATTACTATAGACTTTTTGGTTTTATGTGGGACTGATTCCACATCTTATAGTTGTGTAGTCTACAGTCAGACAGGTATGATAGGTATTTAAAGCTAAAAACACACTTTAAAAGTTTGCATTTTAGGTCCTCAGAACCCCCCAAATGCATGAACATTTAATTAGACACTTGTTCAGAAAAGAATATTTAATGCCTTTTCTCTCCTCCAGTGAATGTATCTGGATTAAAGGATGTAGATATGTTTTACTGGAAAAGGTCAGAAGAACGTTTCTCCTAGAACACAATATTAGCACATCCTGAAGGAAACGTGTACAGTGCAGCATTCTCCTGGAGGCTCAGCTATAAGACAGCGGCTCTTTGTGAGTGCGGTCTGTTGAAAATCATTCTGTTCATCTAGAAATGACTGGAAGAGTTATGGAAAGCCCGTCAGACTGTAGCCAGAGTAAAGCTCATAAATGCTCTTGTTTTCATGAATGCGTTCAGTCATGAGTCTCTGAAGCCTAAATTGCTGTACAGATCCTCCTCATACGCGCTCTGTGATTTTGGCTGGTATTGCATAATCGTTTTTGAAGGCTAAACAAGCTATATGTATGAATTTGATGATTTAATCACTCTTTATTGCCAAATAGCTTACACATAAAGTAAGAAAAACTCCTACAGCTTTCAGATCAAGGATTGAAAAAGGTCCTGTGTGCACGAGAAATAAATACGGCTGTACTGTAGTTCACTGAACGGCCACTTGTGGAGCTAATAACTATTTCTGAATCCTGCAAAAGGCGACGCAGTGGTGCAGTAGGTAGTGCTGTCGCCTCACAGCAAGAAGGTTGCTGGTTCGAGCCTCGGCTGGGTCAGTTGGCGTTTCTGTGAGGAGTTTGCATGTTCTCCCTGCGTTTGCGTGGGTTTCCTCCGGGTGCTTCGGTTTCCCCCACAGTCCAAACACATGCGCTATAGGGGAATTGGGTAGGCTAAATTGTCTGTAGTGTATGAGTGTGAATGAGTGTGTGTGTGGATGTTTACCAAAGATGGGTTGCAGCTGGAAGGGCATCCGCTGTGTAAAAACATGCTGGATAAGTTGGCGGTTCATTCCGCTGTGGCGACCCCAGATTAATAAAGGGATTAAGCCGAAAAGTAAATGAATGAATGAATGAATGAATCCTGCAACATTCACGTTTTTTTTTGGAAATATGCTCGTTTTACAGCACCCCAGGTCCATCTCCATCTCCATCTCCAGGTCTGGCAGGAACACTTTTAGCTTAGTCAAGCAATATGATTGAAATGTTTTGGTTATTTTTATTATGAGATGCTAACGGTCTAATCTGATTCAATGACTTATGCTAAGCTAAGCTAAAAGTGCTCTCATCAGACCCATAGATCTGCTGAATGGATTCAGTTCACCTCTGGGGGATGTGTGACGAGTGTGTTGTTCCTTTAAACTCTGGTCTAGAGGTTGTTGCTCTTGTAGTGTGTGTCCTCAGATCTCACACAGGTGTTTTCCTCCGCATCACAGTGTTTTCTCCAGGGGCATCTTTGAGCCCGAGGGCAGGTGTGAGGTGTGTTTGTGGAGCTCATGTGTCTGCTTCATCAGTGTGTGATGCAGTGTTTGGCCTGCGGTGTCCCTGCACATCACACACACACACACACACACACACGCACGCACGCACGCACGCACGCACGCACGCACGCACGCACGCACGCACGCACGCACGCACGCACGCACGCACGCACGCACGCACGCACGCACACACACACACACACACACACACACACACACACACACACACACACACACACACACACACACACACACGCACGCACGCACGCACACACACACACACACACACACACACACACTCCTCCTGGTGCTCTCTCTCATCACTGACACATCGATTAACACTCACAGATGAATGAAGGTTGTCATGTAGCTGCTAATGTGCTGCTAAACTCTTGTTGCTAGATGGTTACTAGAATGTTCAGAGTGGTTGTCGTGGTGTTGCTAGGTGGTTGCATGAGTGTTCTGTGTGGTTGCCAGGGCGTTTCTAGAGTTTTCAGAGTTGTTGTCAGGGCTTTGCTTAGTGGATGTTGGATTGTGTTTCTAAGGTGTTTGCATTGTTGCCAGGGTGTTGCTAGATGGTTTCTAGAGTGTTCGGAGTGGTTGTCGTGGTGTTGCTAGGTGGTTGCATGAGTGTTCTGTGTGGTTGTCAGGGTGTTTCTAGAGTTCTCAGCGTTGTTGTCAGGGTTTTGCGCTTGGCAGATGTTGGATTGTGTTTCTAAGGTGTTTGTATTGTTGTCAGGGTGTTGCTAGATGGTTTCTAGAGTGTTCGGAGTGGTTGTTGTGGTGTTGCTAGGTGGTTGCTAGAATGTTTTGAGTGGTTGCCAGGGTGTTTCTAGAGTTTTCAGAGTTGTCAGGGTTTTGGGCTTGGCAGATGTTGGATTGTGTTTCTAAGGTGTTTATATTCTTGTCAGGGTGTTGCTAGATGGTTTCTGGTGTTCAGAGTGGTTGCCGTGGTGTTGCTAGGTTGGTTGCATGAGTGTTCTGTGTGGTTGCCAGGGTGTTTCTAGAGTTTTCAGAGTTGTTGTCAGGGCTTTTGCTTAGTGGATGTTGGATTGTGTTTCTAAGGTGTTTATATTGTTGTCAGGGTGTTGCTAGATGGTTTCTGGTGTTCAGAGTGGTTGCCGTGGTGTTGCTAGGTGGTTGCTAGAATGTTATGAATGGTTGTCAGGGTGTTTCTAGAGTTTTCAGAGTTGTTGTCAGGGCTTTTGCTTAGTGGATGTTGGATTGTGTTTCTAAGGTGTTTGTATTGTTGTCAGGGTGTTGCTAGATGGTTTCTGGTGTTCAGAGTGGGTGCCGTGGTGTTGCTAGGTGGTTGCTAGAATGTTTTGAGTGGTTGCCAGGGTGTTTCTAGAGGTTTCAGAGTGGTTGTCAGGGTGTTGCTTGGTGGATGATGGAGTGTTTTGCCAGGATGTGTTTTGTACTGTTGTCAGGGTGTTGCTAGATCATTTCCAGAGTGTTCAGAATGGTTGTCATGGTGTTACTAAGTGGTTGCCAGGGTGTTGCTTGGTGGTTGTGGGAGTGTATCGCTAAGGTATTTTTGCTGGTAAGGTATTATTGTTGACAGGATGTTGCTACAGTAGGTGGTTGCTCAATGTTCAAGAGTGGCTGTCAGGGTGTTGCTAGCTCATTCTGACTGGTTGCCAGGTTGTTGCTAGGCAGCTGTTCTAGGCATTCCTCGTGTCCTCCTGTTCCTCCTGGAGCCATCTGTGTGTTTTCTCCATCAGTGTGAGTGGTGTGTGTGTGAGTGGTGTGTGTGTGTGTGTGTGTGATTATTCAGTAAAGCAGCAGCTCTGTATCTCCTGACGCAGTGTTTGACCTCAGCGTGAGTGGTCAGCCGCAGCGGTGGTCTTCAGGTGTTGACGGGTCAGTGATCACTCAGAAGTGAGCAGGAGCTTGTCTAATTACCACTGCAGTGTGTAGCGAGGCAGCAGACTATATCACAGCACACGTAATACTGGTGTTCAGCAGAGAGTCCCGCTGAGAATTACACACGCTGAGCCTGACACACAACACCCACCCTGATAAATGCAGGGGTCTTGGCAGGACATATTTTTAGCATTAACTCGCTGACCCAAAAAAGTGATGTCCGCAGAATGAAACCCCGCAGGACGCTCTTGGAGGAGGATCCATTTCCTCTTTTTTTTCCTGCGAGAAGCAGAGAAAGAGCCCTAATTATCAATGACTGCTCTAAAGACAGCGATGCGGATGTGTGTGTGTGTGTCTGAATTACCCGTCAGCTGCACACACACAAGTACAGCACTAGTTCAACACTGTTCACTTGATAACCTGTGCTGAATACTGTTTTAAAATAAATCTAGGAGAAACCGAACAACCATGCCACGTTCAAAGTCTCTTAAATCCCCTTTCTTCCCCATTCTGATGCTCGCTTTGACCTGCAGCAGATCGTCTTGACCATGTGCCTAAATGCATTGAGCTGCTGTCATGTGATTGGCTGATTAGACATTTGTGTTAACGAGCAGTTGTACCTAATAAAGTGGCCGGTGAGTGTATAACTATATATTTTTTTCCCAACTGAGCCATATTATAAAGTGTTTCTGATATTCATTCTGAACAAGCACAAACTATATTTTATTCTTCTTCTTATTATTATTATTATTTTGAGCTGAGCATTTAGTCCATGAGTGTGTGTGACCCAGAGCTGCAGCAGTAATTTCAGTTTCATCAGTGAGAGGGTCTGCCGTTTTCATCACTTATTTACCGGTGCGTGTGCTGTAAATATTTGATGTGGGAGACAGAAACACTAACGAGAGCCTGTGGAGAGAATCCTGGACGTTTGATGCCGTTGCGTTTACTTCTCCAAAGGCTCTGCTGGGTCAAGGATGCTGAGCTTCTCTGGGTCAAACGGTCAGCAGTGGGTCAGAAAACACACAGCGGGTCAGAGATGCAGACAGCGGATCAAACTTTGACAAGCGCTGCAGAAAAAAACACCTCCAGGCTGAAATCAAATAAACCCGGTGTGGGTTTCTAACCCAGTCGCCGCTCTCTTTTCTGTTCTGGCTAATTCTCAGCAATCAATGCCAGCTTTCCTCTCGAGTGCATAATCAATATGAATAATGATTGATAAGTGTGTGCGTGGAGATACATGTCGGATGAGGCTAATTGGATGGGGTTTTGTTTGGCTGAGGGTTAATAGGAGGGAGTCCAGAGGGGATACGGAGGATTTTACCCACAGGCCCTCAAGGGGATACAGAGGATTGTACTTACAGGCCCTCCAGAGCCAAAGTGTGTGTAAAATGAATGTGAATGTGTTCGACAGCACAGGGGATTGAACAACATTTCAATCTGACATGAGTCACGTGATGATCCAGAGTTTAAAGATAAAGCATCAATTAGACACATAAATAGGCTACATTTTAATCAGAGCATTAGTATAGTGGGTATTATTTACCACTAGAGGGCGCTGACTTTATTGCCACATTTCTTTCTTTAGTCATGAAGAAGTCATCCATTGGGTTAAATTATATAACCCAATGCATTGGGTGGGGAAGGTGCTATAATAACCTATAGGTGGGTTATATGTTAGGGTATTTTTAACCCAACTATTTAAACTGAGTATGAATCCTGAGTTCAGTCGTACAAAAATGTATGATTTTAAAATAGGAGGCGTGGCACCCAACCCCGCCCCTAAACCCAACCGTCATTGGGGGATGAGCAAAGTGTACTAAATTGTACGAATGAGATCGTACGAGTTCACACGAATTAGCCACTAAACTGACAAAACATAAAATAGTTACGTTTCCTCATGAGATCAGACTAGGTTATGAGCGCCTCATCCAACAGGATAAATAAAACAGTTGACATGCTAATATATAGATATACAGAATATATACAGAATACAAACTGCACTTCCTACTATAAACAGAAGCTTGCAATTGCAATGGCTCCGCCTCCGGCCTCTTCTGATTGGTCCACTGCTATGGAACTAACAGTGATGAGCACTGCTGTGTGTTAAATGTAAAGATCTTTTAACTTGACGTGGCTCCTAAAAAATGTGACGCTCACATGTGCGGTGCTTTAAAAGACGCAACACGTGAGCATAACAGTCACACACGTCCATCACATGCATGTTTACATTGAAAAACAATAGAAAGGTAGCGCTTTGGCGAGAAAAAGCATTCTGTGTGAGCCGTCCCCTGACACATACACTGAACCAATGAGCTGCCATGAGATTGTGTTGGATATCCTGAGTTATATGATGAATCTTCAAGTGCGTATCATAACATACTGTATTTCTGTTTCTAATGGGTTCGTTATTGTCCTTATGACGTCACGTTCATGATATCGCGTCACGTGGACCTCGCGCTACACTGCACTTTTGTTAAAGTACAAATAAAATCAAAACCAACCATACTGATGTTGTTAGCTCACATTGCTAGTTTTGTGGTGAACAATTGATCTGTGCGTGTCTTTAAGGACGAAACAATAGTTTCCCCTTGTAATTTCAAGAGTTCACACTTAGCTGATGATTGGTATTAAAGCGTGTTTGGCATGCTGTCCCGGGAGAGAGCCCTGAGCTCAGAATATCCTTGAGCCCGGGGCTTCCTCCCGTTTGTAGGGCGACAGGAGAGTCTGAGCTCAGGTGGTCTCGAGAACTCCCCTGCTGTGAACTACTGTATATATCTGGCTAAGAGTTGCCTTAGGATGCTATTTTGGTTAGTCAATTTTCCTATGGTGCCTGTCTTTGAACGGTGGGAGGACACCAGAGAACCCGGAGAAAACCCACGCGAACACGGGGAGAACATGCAAACTCCGCACAGAAACAACCGGCCCGGAAGGAACGGACCAGCGGTGTTCTTGCTGTGAGGCAACAGTGCTACCCACTGGCCGCCGTGCCGCCCTATCGGAGAAGGGGAGGAGTAGGGGTGGAAGGGGGATTCTTCAAACGAAGATGACTGGAGCAAAGCGCTCTGGTACTTTATAGTGTGTCCGTGTTCATCTGATTGGCGCAATATGCGGAGTTAAGTGATACCAGCTGTGTTCAATCATAAGCACGTGATCCTCTCGAAATTAGTTTGAAAACATACCACATCTAAAATTAAAATCTGAAAATGCGCTTCATGTTTGTTCTCAGTTAAATTCTCAGATTCCGTGATTTTGAGGTGGTGGGCGTGGCTAACATACTTAACCACGCCCCTCCAGCTGTCAGTTTTGACAACAAACAGTAATAATAACTCTCCACAAACCCTTTTCCCTATCTTTCTGAATGACACGCCTACTTTACTACATCACATCAACTCGCAGTAGAAAAAACAAGCCACGCCCCCTGGAACTGCATCACAATATGAAAATAAACTGGTCACAGCTTCCGGTTCATGTGGACTTTAAACATATTCCTGAGCGCCACTTCAGCTTTTTTTAGGATTAGCAGCTCTCCCCTAGCCCTGAACACACCCTGATATAAAGCGGCTCTGAACATGGCTGAGCTGGAGGGAGGAAACAGTCCTGATGCAGACACGGGAAACAGCTTGTCATTGGAAACACTTTCCTTAATATTTATATCCGTTTAGACTAATTAGTGGAAAACACACAGATGGTGCGTGTTGCGAACTCTCCGACTGTGAATGTGAGTGTCATCGCTCGTCTCTTCGTGGCTTCTTTCAGATGCGCTTCTTTCAGCACGATTGACATTAAACGAGTGCGCCGCCGTAATGAAAGAGAGGGGTATTAACCAGTCAAACAATAGTACTTAGGTGCCATATGCTGCGTGTTAAACGCTGGCCGACAGCTGGAAAAAGCCCGAGTTCTGGAGACGAGCCAGATGACAGAAGAAGAAGAAGAAGATCTCAGTCCGACTGTGAATGTTTCCAGACATCAGGAAAAGAGACTTCATGAGCTGCCTTCCAGATGGAGACCAGCACAATCAGTGTGTGTGAGAAAGAGAGTGTGTGTGTGTGTGTGTGTGCAAGAAAGTGTGTATCTGTATTTGTGTGTGTGTGCATTTCTACGTGTCTTTATTTGTGTGAGTGAGTGTGTATTCATGTGACAGTGTGTATGAGTGTATTGGTGCAGGACTTCCTCCTCCTCCTCCTCCTCCTCCTCCTCATGTATGTTGATGTGTGTGCATGCCTGTGTGTGTATTTTCGTGTAAGTATATGTGTGTGTGTATTTGTATGAGTGAGTTCCTTCCCTTTATCAGTAGCTCCTCTCCTTCATCATCAGCAACTACTCCACTATATCAGCAGCTCCTCCCCATTATCATCATCAGCTCCTCCCCTTTACCAGTAACTCCTCCTCTTTATCATCAGTAGCTACTCCCCTTTATCAGTAGCTCCTCCCATTAGCCACCAGTAGTTCCTCCCCTTCATCATCAGCAAATCCTCCCCTACATCATTAGTACCTGCTCCCCTTCATTATTAGCAGCTCCTCCCCTTTATCAGTAGCTCCTCCCCTTTATCATCAGTAGCTCCTCCCCTTTATCAGTAGCTCCTCTCCTTCATCATCAGCAACTACTCCACTATATCAGCAGCTCCTCCCCATTATCATCATCAGCTCCTCCCCTTTACCAGTAACTCCTCCTCTTTATCATCAGTAGCTACTCCCCTTTATCAGTAGCTCCTCCCCTTCATCATCAGCAGCTCCTCCCCTTTATCATCAGTAGCTCCTCCCCTTTATCATCAGCAGCTCCTCCCCTTCATCATTAGCAACTCCTCCCCTTCATCATCAGTAGTTCCTCCCCTTCACCATCAGCAACTCCTCCTCTTCATCATTAGTAGCTCCCCCCTTTATCAGTAGCTCCTCCCATTAGTCACCAGTAGTTCCTCGCCTTCTCCATCAGCAACTCCTCCCCTTCATCATCAGCAAATTCTCCCCTACATCATTAGTACCTGCTCCCCTTCATTGTTAGCAGCTCCTCCCCTTTTTCAGTACCTCCTCCCCTTTATCAGTAGCTTCTCTCCTTCATCATCAGCAACTACTCCACTATATCAGCAGCTCCTCCCCTTTACCAGTAGCTCCTCCCCATTATCATCAGTAGCTACTCCCCTTTATCAGTAGCTCCTCCCATTAGCCACCAGTAGTTCCTCCCCTTCATCATCAGCAAATCCTCCCCTACATCATTAGTACCTGCTCCCCTTCATTATTAGCAGCTCCTCCCCTTTATCAGTAGCTCCTCCCCTTTATCATCAGTAGCTCCTCCCCTTTATCAGTAGCTCCTCTCCTTCATCATCAGCAACTACTCCACTATATCAGCAGCTCCTCCCCATTATCAAAAGTAGCTACTCCCCTTTACCAGTAGCTCCTCCCCATTATCATCATCAGCTCCTCCCCTTTATCAGTAGCTCCTCCCCATTATCATCATCAGCTCCTCCCCTTTACCAGTAGCTCCTCCCCATTATCATCATCAGCTCCTCCCCTTTATCATCAGCATCTCCTCCCCTTCATCATCAGTAGCTCCTCCCCTTTATCATCAGTACCCCCTCGCATTCATTATCAACAACTCCTCCCATTTATCAGTAGCTCCTCCCCTTTATCATCAGCAGTTCCTCTCCTTAAGCAGCAGCTTCTCTTATCAACAGCTCCTCCCCTTTACCAGTAGCTCCTCCCCATTATCATCATCAGCTCCTCCCCTTTACCAGTAGCTCCTCCCCTTTATCATCAGCATCTCCTCCCCTTCATCATCAGTAGCTCCTCCCCTTTATCATCAGTACCCTCTCGCATTCATTATCAACAACTCCTCCCATTTATCAGTAGCTCCTCCCCTTAATCATCAGCAGTTCCTCTCCTTAAGCAACAGCTTCTCTTATCAACAGCTCCTCCCCTTCACCATCGGTAGCTCCTCCCCTTTAAGAGCAGCTTCTATACTACAGAATGGAGTAGAGCACACACATATGTGATTTGGGACGCAGCCCTAGTTTTCTTCTGGCCTGTAAACTTCCTCGAGTGCATCTGTGTATTTTCCTGATCTGATCCCTCAGTAAAGCACACACACACACACACACACACACACACACACACACACACACACACACACACACACACACACACACACACACACACACACACACACACACACATGAAGTTAGTGATTGTCACAAAGTGCTTCAAGCAGAGACAAAGCCGTCCTCCGTCTCACACTCAGGGGAGAAGCTCTTTTATGTTTATTAGCGTACAACAATGCCATTGTGTTGCTGATTGGATGCGTTGTGTAAACCCACCCACACACCCACACACACACACACACGTGACATTTAGCGTGTTTGCCAAGCGTGTCCAGAGGCATGAGCTCATGAACACAGACACATTCTCAATAAGTGTGTTTGCCGGCGGCGCAGATTAGCAGATCTGGATGAATGAGGAGCTGCACACCTGAGCTGAAGTAAATGAAGATTTCACAGACGCTCACTTCACGCTCTTGCTCTCTGATTTCTCCAAACGCTTGCGTTTACATTTGGCCATATTAATGCGTCTCTGCTAAACAGATTTCATCATCAATCCCGTGCTCCACTGCAGAATAACATGCTTTTCTCTCTCTTCTAGTCCAAATATCTAAAAATTGCAACACAGGCTCATTCTGAAAGTGTAGCCGCATATACATTTCTGGAGATCATGAATTATGTAGCCAGAGGTACGTATGGCTGTATTTAGTCTGTAAAACGAATGCTATGTGGCAGTATGAGCAGCTATACCAGCTGAACGCTTACCTCCGTGTGGACGGCTCTACCGCTGTTTGTCCAGAAGCTCACCATGTATGACGGCGGATTTGAGACGCAGAGAGGAGTTGACCTCGATGATAAGGTTCGAGTCTGGCGAAGAACGGTTCCAGAAAGCAGGTAAGACAACCCTCCTGAAAAATCCAACTTAAACTAGCCTAGGCTGGTTGGCTGGTTTCAGCTTGTTGACCAGCTGGTTTTAGAGGGGTTTTGGCCATTTCCAGCCTGGTCTTAGCTGGTCAGGCTGGGAGTTGACCAGCTAAAACCAGCTCGACCTGCCAAAACCAGCTATGTCCAGCTTAAACCAGGCTGACCAAGCTGGCTTAAGCTGGTCATTTTCCAGCCTGACCAGCTAAGACCAGGCTGGAAATGGCTGGAAACCAGCCTGGAAATGGCCAAAACCCCTCTAAAACCAGGCTGGTCGACCAGCTAAAACCAGCCAACCAGCTTAGGCTGGTTTAAGCAGTTATTTTCAGCAGGGAAAAACAAAAGCCACAAAGTAAAATAAACAAGTAAATAACAGGGTGAGAATGTGGTAAAATCTGAAAACGTGCTAAAAATCAGGCAAGGACTTTTTCTTTTCTGGGTTGCTTTTGAAAACACTGTTGGTTGGGTCAGTCGATTGGTCAGTCAGTCAGTCAGTCAGTCAGTCAGTCAGTCAGTCAGTCAGTCGACAGCGGCCTCAAGAATGACCAGTGGAAACAGAATGTACCTGAGCTCCATTTAGAGCTTCATGGCAAAGGCTGTGAATACATCTCAGTGTTTCCTCTAGGATTGTTTCCAGCTGTGGCGTCAGGCCTTTTACACAGATCTTCCAACTACCTATGGCCTTATTTCAATGACAAATATCCTGAGCGCAGTATTAGAATCGAGATCGCATTCATGTAATACGAGCATGCGCATCTCTTTGCTTGTGCACCGATTTCCTCTGTTCGCGAACAAAACTTCTTACACGCCTTTAAATAAGTGCAGATTTTCTAGTGCGTTCTCAAATAAACACTGCTGAAGTGCGATTTAGTGCGTTCATGTAAGAAGTATGTCTCCAACATTTATTAGATTGGCTGGGAATATTTATGAATGTCTCCAATAGACCTACAGAGCGTCATTAATGCGTCCTGAAGTAAAGTGAAACGGCCATAAACTCCAGCAGGAGAGCGTCACTGTATGCAGAGCCATAGACCTTTATCTATAAGGCATAATTATGGAAACTGTGTTCATCTTAACTGAAAGCTACATCATGTTTGCTAGCCTATTATTAGGAAATGAACTGTTTATAAGCACTTATAAAGTATGATCTTATTCAACATCTCTAATCCTACCCTAAACCCAACTACGACCTTACTAGCTATTAATAAGCAGATAATTAGTCGTTTATTGAGCTGAAAGTCTTAGTTAATGGTTTGTTAATAGCGGGAATTATATATTAAAATAAAAAGTGGGACCAAAACATTGTATTTATTGTATTTGGTCACACTTTAATTTACAACCCAGGCTCATTATGGATATGTACCCCTGTATACATTTCTAGAGAGCGAGAAATACATCCCCCGTTCCACCAGAGGCCGCTGTGTACGCTTTTTCAGATCTTAAAGAGTGCTGTTCGTGCCTGTTGTTGTCACGTAAATCCACCAGAGGCCGCTGTCAACTGACTGACTGACTGACCAACCAACTGACAGTGTTTCAAAAAGCAATGCAGAAAACAAAAGGCCTCACCTGATTTTTACCACGTTTTCAGATTTGACCACACTCTCACCCTGTTATTTACTTGTTTATTTTATTTTTTGGCTTCTGTTTTTGTCTTACCTGCTTTCTGGAACCATTCTTCACCGGACTCAAACCCCGTTGTCATGGTCAACTCCTCTCTGTGTCTCAGGTCCGCTAGTAAGCATGAACAGGAACGGCGTCATACTGCCCCGTAGTGTTCGTTTTAAATACAAAATGCAGCCATACGTTCTATTTGGCTACATAATTTGTGATCTCCAAACATGTATATAGGGCTACCTTTTCAGAATGAGTGTGTTGATATTTTAATGTACAATTCACACAATTCAAGACGTTTAGCTACAGACCTGAAGACCCGTAGTAGAACTCCGTCATTTTGTAAAGACTTTAACTTATATACTGCAATCGATAAATAACCCCTCATGTTCATGTCCTTTATTATTAGTTTCTTACTTCTCTTTGTACCTTCTTTCCATTGACAACATGCCACAGCCATATCACCCTGCAGGCCAAGACCGGTTACTCACTGAAGCTGAGCAGGGCTGAGCCTGGTCAGTATCTGGATGGGAGACCACATGGGAACACTAGGCTGCTGTTGGAAGTGGTGTTAGTGAGGCCAGCAGGGGGCGCTCAACCCGCAGTCTTTCTGGCTCCTAATGGCCCAGTATAGTGCTACTGTCAGTGAGCGCCATCTTTCGGATGAGACGTTAAACTGAGGTCCTGAATCTCTGTGCTCATTAATAATCCCATGGCACTTCTGGTAAAGCACTCCTGGCCAAAGTCCCTCCATCGGCCCTCAACCATCATGGCCTCCCAATCATTCCCATCCACTGAATTGGCTCTATCACTGTCTCTCCACTCCCCCTATAGCTGGTGTGTGGTGCTGTTGTCCAGTGGCTGCCATCGCATCATCCAAGTGGAGGTGTGAAGAAACCCCCCTCATGATTGGGAATTGCTTTGGGTGTATGACCATACACAGTAACCCACATAGCAAGCAGACTTGGCCCAAATGTGGCCTCATTATGGCACTGCTGGCGTGTTGATGGCACTGGCATGCATAATGTCAGCTGAATGTGGGCCATGCATGATGGCACTGCATGAATGACGGCAAAACTACATTTGGCCCAGTTGTGGATGGGAGGTGTGTGGCCCAGATCAGTGTAGCGATTGTTCACATTGTTTAGGCAACATTAGGCTGGGTTATGGCTAGGACCAGATGGAATCTGCAGACATTTGTTGCTATTTCTGCGTAGAATTTGGTAAAAATCTGTGGATTTATGCGGAATGATTTTGGGAGTATCATAACTAAAACCTTAATATATGAAATAAAAAGTAATCCCTTTTTAACTTGTATTTAAAGTCTACAATGCAAATCCTATTAGATCCACTTTATTTGGTAAACAAAGCAAGTCTCTCATATAATATCTCTACTCAAAGACAGAAAATATGACTTTACTATATTGTAAATAAATCATATTAGTATTTTCATATTAGTCAATAATATTACTGTAATTTAAAAGCTGAATAAATATGAATTAACACTATAGGTGGGCATAGATACATTTTTTTAATCTAGATTAATCTCGAAATTAAGATTAGATTAATCTAGATTAAAATGACTCATTTGAATTCTGCCAAAAACATTCAGAATATGTGTGTTACCCAAATAATAAGTCTTTGAGAACAGGTTTCTCAAGCCGGGGTGTCGCATTAGGCCAGGGGCTCATCTCCTGTGTCCAAAATGCATCACAAACTGCTTGAGGAACTGTTCTGCTATGATAATTGGTGATGAAAATAAATGATGTTCAATAAGATGTACTTGTGTTTACTCACTGTTTATTCAGTTAAACATCAATGTTGAACTGTAGGCCTACATAAGCTCCAAACTGCGATTTCTGATGACCTTAATCTGAAAAAAGTCTAAACTGAACTAAACAGAAAAGGAATTAAGAAGTTTGCAGATATTAGTGGCATTATTGAAGTAAACACCACGGTCTTTAGGACCTTTCGCCATATTTTCCAACAACATCCACAGGCGGCTGTCACTAAAGGACCGCACACACACATACACAAACACACACATCGCGAAATGCGGATGTTTTTTTTTTTACCATTTGGCGTGCGTTATTAAATTCCATAACTCTCTCACCTGTCCTTACTCTGTATTTGCGTCTAATACCCCAGTTTGTCATGAAGGAATAAATGAAATGTTGGTGAGTTAAAGTGAAACTGCTCAACTGCAGTTAGAGTCAGGCATCCTGCTGATTTGATTCAGAAGGGCAGACGGCTCACCGGTCAGGTATACATCCGCGCTAATATATCAAGGTGAAAATCGCCATAGTTTGCGTAAAATAGACCCAGCTCCCAACCCAACTTTGAGAATAGATTAACGGCGATATTTTTTTTATCGCGCGATAAGAGTCTCACGTTAACGCAGCACGTTAACCCCGATAACGGCCCAGCACTAATTAACACACATTTACACAAGTAAATAAACAGAATCAATGATGGGCAAAAAATCTGCAAAATTCTGGGCGTGCAGATTCTGTGTGGGTCTAGTTATGGCTCAGTTTTTGAGGTTTCTGGTTAAAGGGTGGTGTTGATACTGTTAACTTATAGCGGAGAATCTGTACCAATAATAAAGCTGTTTTGGCCCAGTTCAGGGCCAGTTAAGGGTAATAAATTGGCTGAGATTCAGGCCGGTTATGGCCCATGTGTGGCCCTTGTCTTCAATCCAGTTATGAGCCACTTCAGGACCGTCATTCTTTGCGGTACTTGGGCCGAGGGAAAAGTTAATGAGTGTCCCGGAGCTGGGCCAGAAAACATTTGCTATGTGGGAAATGCACTATATAAATACAAACATTACAATGTATGTAACTGATATGTTGTTGTGTTCTATTCGCATTAACTAAAATAAACTGTGTATTAAAGTTTTAATTTCATAATGAAGTGAGTTTGCCCTTAAAACAAGCTACATAATCTGCAATGAGCCAAGCAAAATAATCTTGCTTATCGGCTTCAAATAGGAAATATTATACTTTATGCAGTTATTTTTAGATTATTCTGCTTGTTTTAAGGAGAAACTCTCTTCATTTTCACTCATTATTTCTGAAAAAAAGACTATATTTGTTGCTTGTCTAGAAAATGCTTCTCGATTTAAGAAGTTTTAGATATTTGGACTAGAAACAAGTCAGTGAGAACAGCATTTATCTGTTGTTGCAGTGCAGCAGGCCTGTGTTTCTGCGGTATGGTGGTGTCCAGAAACGCCCGCTGAAGCTGTTGATGTTTCACCCTAAAAGTGCATCAGGAAATCAGCAATGCCTAAATTTTTGATGCACATTTTCCACACAGCGGCTGGTTTGGTTGTGTGTGTGTGTGTGTGTGTGTGTGTGTGTGTGTGTGTGTGTGTGTGTGTGTGTGTGTGTGTGTGTGTGTGTGTGTGCGCGCTGCTGGCCGTTTTGCCCTGTTTTCAAAGGGAAGCCGGGCAGCATCAGGTTCACTCCTCTGAGCTTTGATAAAAAGCCTGGACTCATTACTATAGGATGAGTATTGACTTTGGCCCACAGTCACGAACAGATAAAATGCTGTAAGGTCTTGTCCTAAGCGATTACTCAGAATTACAAATCACGGCGCACGCAACCCGAGCCGCACCGCACCGGCCAACAGCATCTGGATATTTGGGCTAAAAACACCCACGTGCATTGAGACACACACACACACACACACACACACACACACACACACACACACACACACACACACACACACACACACACACACACACACACAGTGTAAGTTACTTCAAATTCATGCATTCATTTATTTTTCTCTTTATTCATCAGGGGTCACCACAGCGGAATGAACCGCCACCCAGGTAGCAAGGAATTCTGGCCCAGATTTGGCATAAAGCTGGCACAGCAGGCATTTATTCGGCACTGGCATACAACATGTGGGCCAAACATGGCCCGGGTCTTTTTTGGGCCAGATGTTAAAAATGTATATGTGGGCCATGTAAGTTTGGCCTGCCTTGACCCACATTTAAATTATTATTGAGTAAAGAAAACGATTCTACCAATCAGGTCACTTCGAGAAAACAGCATGCCCATAGCGGGCCTAAAGCCCAATGCTTCATGAGTTTATTCATTTGATTGCAGTCGTGACACCAACATTTCTGGCCCAGTTCTGGATTATTAACTTGGCTAATCCAGTCATGTACCGTAATTCACTGCGACATGTGGGCCAAGCAAAAGCTGATTGTGTGGGCCAGATCTGGGCCATAGAAATTGTACTATGTGGGCAACTATTCCAGCATATGTTTTACACAGTGGATGCCCTTCTAGCTGCAACCCAGTACTGGGAAACAGCCATACACACTCATTCACACACACTTATACACTAAGGTCAATGTAGTTCATCAATTCCCCCACAGTCCAAACACACGCGCTATAGGGGAATTGATGAACTAAATTGGCCCTAGTGTATGAGTGTGTATGGGTATTTGTACTGGGTTCCAGCTGGAAGGGCATCCGCTGCATAAAACATATGCTGGAATAGTTGGCGGTTCATTCCGCTGTGGCAGCCCCTGATGAATAAAGGGACTAAGCTGAAAAGAAAATGATTGAATGTTGACTTTACCTTACTTTACTGTTTTAAAAGCAATTTAATTACAGTAACTTGTTACAGTTGAACTCATTACACCGAACACTACACACACACACACACACACACACACAAACACACACACACACACACACACACACACACACACACACACACACACACACACACACACCACACACACACACACACACACACACACACACACACACACACACACACACACGCACACACACACACACACAGTGAAATTACTTTAAAAAGTGATTAATTACTGATCGCATACTGTAGAATTGTAATTACTTTGAAAAGCAACTCATTACTCTACAATTTATTTAATTATTTGACACAATACTACTTAAAATCCATATAAATCTTAATGCATAGACAATAAAATTACAATTATCAGCTTCTCTGAATGGATTTATATTAAAATATTACATTTATTTACAGACTTCAAGGCAGGTAGAATATAAGTAGCTGTGTAAATGACTTTAAAAAGCAATTAATTAATTACATTCTTAAAATTGTATTTAAATGTAATTTTTTAATTACTTTGTCTGAAAAGTAACTTTTTACTCTATACATAATTTAATAACTTGACTAATTACTACTATCTCAATGCATAAATAATAATAATAAACAATAATTAGTATATATATATGTATGTATATATGTTAATATTTATTAAACAATTAATTTCTGAACACATTCGTACAAAAAATATTACCTAAAACTGAACAATAATCCCTGACTTATACAGTAACTGGCTACTTTGTAACTCATTACACCCAACACTGCGCACACACACACACACACACACACACACACACACAGACGCGCGCATGATGGCATATTCCTCTCTGACAGCTGAGTTTTAATTGGTGAGCTGTGCAGTCGGTGGGCCGCTGTCACCGGCTGGCGGTTTGAGTGTTTCTGGGACAGGATCCTCCACGGGGCTGTCAAACCGTCCCGCTCCACGCCGTGGGTGTCCCTGCTCATTTAGGATTGTGCAGACAAAGCGCCAATTAAAAGAGGCCTTTAAACAATCGCATTAAACCCCCTGGGCGGCTCCGACAGCCCGCGGGCCCCCGAGCGCCGGGGAAACAGTGTGATTGGGATTTCCACATCCAGATAGATCATCTTAATCCGCCGCGCCTCTATCAGTGTCTATTTACAGGAGCCGCCGACGCCACTCTGTGTCAAACGCAGGCCAGCGAGGAGGTTTTGTAGAGCCATTTACATCCCAATGCTGCTGCTTTTTTGCGGTGAAGCGTTCGGATAAATAATGCTGCGTGCGCTACATTGGAGGAGCACTGCAGACATGATCCAAACACATCTGCGCTGTACAGAAATGATTAGCTGAATTTACTTCAAATGTGAGTAAACCTGTTCCTTTTAAAGCAATTCTGCCATGCACACTCTGGGGATTTAGTATGGTAATGAATATGTATATGGAAATGCTGATGTATTTGGTCTTGGTGGAATAGATCTGCTACGCTGCTGCTGCTTTGATTAATATGGTAGAGCAAGTACCGAGAGCTGCTACTGCCAGTACTGTATATACACAGACATGCCGTCTGAGAATATAACACACTGCAGCTGCAAACATAATGTAATCCCCATAGCAGATCTAAACACAGGTGGAGCTGGAGTGGAGGAAGGTCTTCAGAAACACGCCGCAGCTTGACAGAGTAAAATGATGCACCTGATGCAAACCTGTTGTTTTTACAAAGTAAAGTCAATTAATCAAAACAGGTTTACTCTCTTTTTAGTAATTATTTGACAAAAAGTAAAAAGTCAATTAATCACTTTAAAAGCAACGGGTTTACTTTAAAAAAAGTCAATTCATTGGTTTATTATAGTTAACGAAAATGAACGAAAAAACGGAAACAAAAATGTAAAATAATTGTCGTTAACTGAAATAAAAATAAAAGCGAGAGTTTTTGAAAAAACTAGAACTGAAACGGTATTGTGTACAAACAAAACTAACTAAAATTATAGCAAAAACCTCCTCTGTATTCGTATTTGTAATGTATTTAACACATAATCTTACTGTACGCCGTGTAGAAGTAAATTAATTGGCGCTGCAGGTGTTTGACCCTTTCACACCTCAGAGTCTGTAGTGCTGCTGCCATTGGCCAGATCGAGCCGGTTCTCCTCCAGTCAGCCTTCGCTGTTGCTCCCGCGACAAAAACAACGAGTGGACATGACAGCAGCATGGTGACAGCATTACAGGCACTTAAAACTATCACTTTAACACATCTGTACCCAATAATGGGTTTATTCTGTATGGCGATCGCAAACAAATCTTTATAACTGGATCTTCTAAGTGAACCGGTTGAACTAGTTCACCAAAACGAACTGAATCATTTAAAATGATTCACATCTCCAGTAAGCACTTATCCACAAACTACTTACTTTTTAACAAGCCTAATAGCCCCCTCTGACTCTAAATAACCCAATATATACTCTCATTCAGTTATTAGAACAGTAACGTTACACTGAGATCACATTTGAGAAGCGGTGAACCGATAATACTGCACATGCGTGATTCAGTGAACCGAACACAAACAGCACATGACAGCCTGCTGTGACTGAAGTAAACTTGAACAACAGCCGCGCGGGTAAACCGAGGGATCTGGAGAAAAAACGAGAGTTTATTTCATAACAGAAAAATCATAATGGAGTTTAAATTAGTGAATCATGATTCAGCTGTGTTGCAAAACTTTACTGCAAGACATTTTTCAGATCATGGTGATGTTTTACTGACTCTAATCACTATTGCTGACTACATCATTTTGGTATGTTGTCCAAACATCCGCGTTAAATATCTGAACTTCCCATACTGTGCATCTAACCTCAGAGCAGCCTTGCACACATATTGTACTTAAGGCTGCTGTCCTGTGGGCTGTTGTGTTTGAATTTGAGGATGGGGATGATATTGGTAGATGATAGTGTTCATGTATCCTCTAAATACAGGTTTCAAAAAACATTTATTATAGAGTTTTTATTATACAATATTTATTCTATTGATTTACAATCTTGCACCTCACAAATATCCTTATTTAGAAAAAAACTAAAACTAACACTGAAACTAATAAAAGCTAAACTAAAACTAAGACATTTCAAAATATAGAAACTAATAAAAACTAGTAAATCTGCCTCTAAAACTAATTAAAATGAACTGAATTTGAAAAGAAAAAGTCAAAACGAAATAGAAACTAAAACTAATGAGAAATCCAAAACTATTATAACCTTGTTACTCTTAACAGATTACTGTCACTGTAGAAGATTGTATTGAAATGTACAGTACACTTACTGGCCACTTTATTAGGTACACCTCACTAGTACCGGGTCGGACCTCTTTTGCCTTCAGAACTGCCTTAATCCTTCATGGCAGAGATTCATCAAGCTACTGGAAATATTCCTCAGAGATTTTGCTCCATATTGTCATGATAGCATCACACAGTTGCTGCAGATTTGTCGGCTGCACATCCATGATGCCAATCTCCCGTTCCACCACATCCCAAAGGTGCTCTATTGGATTGAGCTCTGGTGACTGTGGAGGCCATTTGAGTACAGTGAACTCATTGTCATGTTCAAGAAACCAGTCTGAGATGATTGGCGCTTTATGACATGGTGCGTTATCCTGCTGGAAGTAGCCATCAGAAGATGGAGACACTGTGCTCATAAAGGGATGGACATGGTCAGCAACAATACTCAGGTAGGCTGTGGCGTTGATGCTCAATTGGTACTGATGGACCCAAAGTGTGCCAAGAAAATCTCCCCCACACCATTACACCACCACCACCAGCCTGAACCGCTGATACAAGGCAGGATGATCCATGCTTTCATGATGTTGAGGCCAAATTGTGAGCCGAGCATCCGAATGTGGCAGCAGAAATGGAGACTCATCAGACCAGGCAACGTTTCTCCAATCTTCTCTTGTCCAGTTTTGGTGAGCCTGTGTGAATTGTAGTCTCAGTTTCCTGTTCTTAGCTGACAGGAGCGGCACCCGGTGTGGTCTTCTGCTGCTGTAGCCCATCCGCCTCA